>VZTG01009131.1:507839-655536 GCA_013397845.1 Melanocharis versteri
GCCCGGGGCACCGGGAGCGGCCCTGCCCTCGGCCCGCCAGCGACGTGGCCCCTTTTTTCCTTTCTTTCTTTCTTTCTTTTTTTCCTTTCTTCCCCTCCCTACCGGGGAAATTGTGCTGGGAGAGCAAATTTTTCAAATATCTGGCGCTTTATTTTTTTATCTTTTTTTCCGTCGGGACGGGCAATGGCTCGCTGTGAGCCAAAGGAGTCTGGAGGCGTTTATAGCAAAGCTGGTGGATGCTTTTCGTTTTCAAAGCCAGAGTCTCCTGAAGAAATATGAAACACTTCTCAGTAATGAAAGGCATGTGTTCTGGGAGGAAAACTTTCCCCATCTGCCTTGTAACACAGACGTAAAGGCTAATATTTACGAGGAAAAGGTGCCTCTTGTGCTAAGCGGCTCAGTTTTGGTTTTCTCAAGTTTTTCCCGTTCAGAAATACTTTGTCATCACTTTTATAATTTTCGAAGTGGGGGCATTATTCTACTGCTTCTACAAAAAAAGGCAACATGTCTAAAATAACACAGCTTTAAAAGCGTGGACTTGCCACTGGAACAGGTCTAACACATCATGCTGCTTAAAAAGTTGACTCTGAAGCTGGCCAGACTTAAAAGAGGCATGTCTTTTAAATAATATGAAAATCTTTCTCGATATAAATAGATATCACACTTGTTAAGAGGAGAGAAGGTTATGTGGCTTGTTTTGCTTTAATTGCAAGGTAGAATTGCAAAGCAGCTTTGTAGCCATGAGAATTATATGTGGGAACAGAAGAAACTTGCTTAAACACTATGTTTAATGTAAACCTCACTTCAGTCTACTTGAGGTGTTTGGAATTGCTTAATTATCTGCATTATTTGTATAGTGTCATGAGTGCTTTTATAGGTACTGACTTTAAGCAGTAAACAGAAATTAGAGCAGTTAATTTGTGTTAAATTCTGAAGTTTTCTTTCCCCTCCCCCAGCACACACTCCCTGGAAGGCCTGCACATTAATTACAAAAACAACTGCTTTGACCACGTTTCCTCTGATATTTTTAAACTGTAAACAGAAATAAAGCAGAAATAATGGAAAAATAATTGAAGTGCATTAGAGTAATGCCTATTGAAATTCATAGTGGGAGTGTTCAGAGTGGTAAACGTGCTACTACTTCAGTTGGCCTAACCAAATACAAATATATGCAGGAGAACCCGTTTCAACCCATATGTTTAGTTCATAGTAACTTTTATTTTTGGGTAAAGTAATTGAATTTGAAGGTTTTCTGCAGATGTGTCTGCAACCCACATTAACTTTTTGTGTTCCAGTTTGGTTTTGGGGGTTTTTTTTCCCGTGGTGTTTACGCTGTAGTGTAGACACTGGGAATTTCTCCTGGTGTTGAGAGAACAACAGCAGGCGTTGTGGGAGCTGCTGGAAGCATACCTGACTCTGCCACCTGCAGTTTGCTTTGAAATGAGTCGCTTAACCTGACATGGCAAAATTTTCAGTGGCTTTCTGGTTTGTTTTTTTTCCCTAAAGGAAAGGAATGCAGGTAGTTGCTTAGTTTATACTCCCCCAAATTTGTTCGTTTTTATGGTGGAACTTTCAAAACAGAGCAACATCATTCAAGATAACTGTACTGAGATTTGCAGATTAACTTTGATACTAAAATATTTTTTCATTCTCTTCACTTTTCTATGTCATTCTTTTGGTTACTTTTTGTATTAGTAGGTAACAGGCTGAAAAGCCCACGTAACTTCTTTGAGGATGTTTTCCTTTCTGGGACAAACTGTGATAGGCTGTGGTTTCTTGCTTGGCACACTGCACAAAGAAAATTCATCCTATCAGATCAAGGCTGTGTATTATATTCAGGGACAGGATGCTGCATACAGCTTGGTGGTTCATGCAAGAGGGGATGTTGATCACAGTCTGTATCACATCAAGTGTTTTTGCGATTGTATTCAGTTGAGATAATATTTCATGGTAAAGAATGGGTCTTGGTAAATGTAGAGAATGCGATTTCTAAATATTCATGGAAGAAACTTTTCTCATAAACTAAGTGTGCATCATGATTAGCTTTTGAAATAATTTTGGTGTGCCATTGATTTTTTTTAATGCAACAATCTATCTGCTGTACAAATTTAAATAACTTCAAATAGTCAAAAGTCTTTATAGTACTCAGTTTAGCATTTTTATGTAAAGCAGTACCATCTTGAAAGAAGTTTTGGATCTTGTGGGTACAAAAGTATTGCTTCACATATATTTCTATTCTAATCAGCTTTTCCTTCTCCCCCACCTCCTCCCCCCTCCCCAATTTTTAAGGGTTTCGCCTTTGGCTTGTCCAATGGACATCAAGTGACAGTGAGTGTTGACTGCGGGAGCTCTACAAGCACAGCGGCTGCTGGGATGTTGCGACAGAACGGCGGCAGTAACAAGCGTGGTTTGGGATTAGCCCGACTGTCTACCTCCAACTTCTTCACCATCTCGAATTCAGGAAACTGGGGAATGGGGCGCAGCACCAAGAGCAGCTCTCTGAGCAGCATTAGCTCCAACTCTGACTGCTATGATAATCCTGTTGTGGATCCAGAATATATCATGCAACTGGTGAATGATGTCAGAAAATTTGCGGATGTGCTGCTCTATTTGAAGGAAGCCTTTCTTTCAGAAGGTGTGTCAGTTGTTCTTAATTCTTAGATTTTCTGAAACTCTTAACAACTCTTATTTGTGTGTTTCAACTGGTGTTTGCTGTGGTTGTTTCCCCCTGCCTTTTACCTTCACCATTTATCCTCCCTTCCTCTTCCCTCCCCACCCCCAGCATGATGATTACGGGAAGTGATGGTTTTTAGTTTGGTTTCTGTATTTCCTCACCAGAACAGTGCAATCTGTTTCATAATTGAAACAAGGGAAAATAAGCTCTTAGCAGACTGTCTAAGCTGATCTTAAATTTGCGGGACCATCAACTGATTAGCTTTTTAACCGCTTGAATGTTCTTTGTAATTCCAAACAATTCTATTACTATTTTGGTTAGGTTTCAGTTTTCTGGGCTGGTTTGGTTTTTGAAAATCTTGCACACTAATGGTTTGAGTTTTAAGGTAGAATGTAACTATGCTGTCTTCCTTTGCAAGAGAAGTATTTACCGTCTTCTGCCAGCAGGTGGAAACTGCAAATTTTCTTGCTTGTGAGAGCTGTGTGTTACTGTGTTCCTGTTCCTTTTTGGGGAAATAGCATTAGTCCAGTTTTGGTCATCAGGAGCAAAGCTTTTATCTAAATTTTGTGAGATGAATAGCTGAAATGACAGCCAGAGCGGTTTTGTATAAGATGTCCTGAGTGCTGAGCATTTGCAGTCGCCTCTGTGTTCAAGTGAGTGTGCACACAGCTGAAATACTGCTGCTGAAAGGTGTGTGAACAATTCTTAAGAGAGCAATAATTTGACACTAGTGATCACTTTGTCCTCATAGTTTTTGCTGAGCACACGGGATGAGCAGAGTTGTTTGTAAGGTTGGATGTCTGGTGGCTTCTGAGAATGAAATGGGCATCCTGTAGGAAAGGACTATCAAAACACTGACGTGTTCCTGTTGCCATGCAGCAGTAGTTAATTACTTGTCAGTTTAAAATTTTGAACTCAGAAGATCCGAAAAGACTAATATGGAAGACAAGAGTTGTCATCTTATTTTATAATATGGTACCGAATTAATTTGTGAAACAGTGTTGTCCATTTAAAGGGTTTATAATTTATAAAGGAAAGATGTTTCTCTTCCATGGTTGGGAGTGTTCTTTTTGATCTTTGTCCTCATAATATAGTGAGCTCTGTAGTGTTGGCCTTGCTTACTGCTGGCTGGAGACAACCTCCTAGAAGCTGCATAGTTTGGTTTGCATTTTCTAATGTTTAGAAATGTTCATAATTGTCTGTCCAAAAACTAACACAAGCTTACTAAAGTGGTTGAACAGACTTCTTGCACATAAAATTCTGATTTGTAATGCTTGCAGCTTACCATCATCCTGCAGTTAGTTACGTTAATTATTCCAAGATGGATTCAGTTGCAGGGATAGGAAATTAATTTCTTCCTTTTTGGAAGGGTTGCATCAGTGAGTGTTTATATTTGCTTGGTAAGCATTCCTTCAGCCTGCTGTAGGTCTTTCAGCTTCTAACCACTGTTCCCTCAGCTTCTGCATCAACTATTAGTTGTATTGCCTCTCTGGCAGATTTGTCTGGCCTCCTGATGCACAGTGGCTTCATGCATGACCATGTGGCTCTCAGGTGTCCGTGTTCTGCTGCTGGGGTCTCCGGTGGTTGGCAGCTGATTGCCAAAGGTGTGTGCCCTTCAGTGTCATACTGACTGATGCTTGTATTCCCTGTTTGTGGTACCTGAGCTATCATAGAAGAGCCCAGCAGTTATTCACATGTGGTTCGCTTAATATTCATCTGATGTTGTGATCCGATCTTGGACGAAAAATCTGAGATTTTGGATTATAGCATGTGTTTGTGTCTAAATTAGAATGTAAATACCTTGGGATTACAGACTTGAACTGTGTTTTGTTATGGTACCAATGCAAGTAGATTTGTCACGTGAAGAATAAGTTGAAATCTCTTGAAGGGAGATTAGGTAAACGAAATGTTCTGTAGATTTCAAGGCTACTTCTCTTTTCCTTATGGTAACATGATTTATTTTCTTGCAGTAGTCTCATTGTCATAATGCTGAATAAATTTTTCATACCCTTCAACAAAAGGAAACATAATCCAACAACCAACCAACCAAAGCACCCTGAACCAGCAAACAGAACACTGTCTGAACGTAACTGTAGAGTTTAAAAGTTGGACAGCTGTTTGGACATGAGGGAGCTGCAGTTGTCGCTTGTGTTGAGTGAAATACCGTATGTTCCATACCCTTCTTGTTGTCCCTTAGGCCTTGTACTCATTGGATGTAACATTCTGTTGTTAGTGATCCAATCTGAGGCATAAGATCAAGATACTTCACCATTGTCTTCATTAAATGAGAGCTCTGGGTGTTTTTTGAACTTAGGTCAATGAATCCAGTGCTGTTTCACAAATTTTGTGTTTAATTCTACTTGATGACAAGCTGAAACTGTAGTGTTGGTTAGTGCAACTGATGCAGTTAGTGCATCAGTCTCTTGGTCCAGTCTTCAGCTGAATTTCCAGATGAGCAGGATTGTCATGTGGCTAGTACTAGTAAAGACAGTTGTTGTTGTTGTGTTTTTATGTTTGAGCTGAAAGGTTGTCTTCAGTTGTAGCATTTGTACTTCATGAAGTTAGAGATAACTGAAATTTATTGAGAAGTCTCAAAATAAATCAGTCTTCTTTCTTTTCTGATAAGAAGAAAATGAAAACAATTCCCTAGCAATTCCTGCCTGGAAGACCAGATCTGAGAGTGTATGTTGAATTAATACCTAGAGGACTCAGATAATTTCCTATAATTTGGGCTGTTCTTAATGCTGTTCATTTGACTGTTCAGTTTTATTGATGCCATTGTTTTCCTGATGTGCCCTGGGTTTACTACTTTCTGTTTTAATGTACATCCCGAGTTCAAACTGTTGCATAACGGCTTGAAAGCTGGTGAGTTTTTGTGTGCTTTGAGTTCCAGCAGTAACATGTCAGCTGTCGGCTGGGAGTGTGAGAACCTTCCTGCTGCCTTCAGCTTACACCCCTCTTTGGAAAGGTAGGACACGGGAGTACAGTCTAAAGGCTGGAGCCAATCTGTGGTTTTCACAGCAGTGGCACTCAAGATGAGAAGTAATGTCCTATGGTAAAAGCAGTTTTAGGAACTGAGAAGTCGTTTGCTTCCCATGGAGCCCTGCTGAGGGCTTAAGAACCTGACCACAGTATTGAAAATTGCAAAGGTTTTGAAGTGTGTGAGGTATATTTAAGGTAAATCCTGTTACTTGAAGAGGTTAGTTCTCGTCCCAAACATGCAGGACCTAACTCTTACAAACTTGTGTTAGAAAATCTACCAGTTCAAAAAAAGTATTGCTTATTGCATTGATAGGCAAAGTTGTGAATCTATTTAATAGGTATTTATGTGTGAGGTTGGTGACTACAGTCCAAGCTTTTACTGCATATAATAAATTTTACTGCTGCTTTAAGTAAATGATGCTGCTGTGTGGTCTTTGCTCAAATGAGATTCATTTTCTCAGGTTTAAAAGGACCACACAAAAGAATATTTAGGATACAGTAAAATATCTTCTAATTATGAACTGAAATATTCAATCTTTAGACAGTGCATAGTAGCTTTTGCTTATATTGCATTAGCGAGGGGGAAAGCTTTCCTGTTTCCCTACTCTGAAGGTAGTTACCTACTAGTTTTGTGATATCTGCTGCCTGTTTTGTTTTGTTTTTTAAGGAATATAATATATACTATAAGGTCTGCCCTTGAGACTGTGGGAAATACTGTGTTTCATTATGAATAGCTCTAAGAGTAAAATTTGCATGTGGTTTAGAAGTGCAGGAGTAATTAAATTTTAATATGTAGTCGTCTTGACTGTACTTTAGAATATATTTTGGAATTTTTGCTTACTTTATCACAAACTTTGAAGTAATCTTCAAAGTGTGATATTGTGTCCTTCATGTGGGTAATTCTTCATCCTTTTAATGAGCAAAAACTTTTTCTTCAGTTTCATCCTATCTTCAGATGTAAATTGTAGTTCATTCTAAAATGTTAGTATATCTTTTTTCCCAGGTATCTTAGAAGCCAGAGTAGCAAGATAAAGCTATGATCTTTCATCACAGATTTCTCTGAGGATCAGAATTTGTCTGATTTTTTACAGTTTGATAGATTTTTGGTTTGGGGTTTGATTTTGTTTGGGGCTTTTTGGTTGTTTTTTTTTATACTGAAGCAGAAGCAAAAGTACTGCTGCAGCTGGATGGCCTGGTCAGGAATGTTTGCATTCTCTTTATAGTAGCACCAATACTTTCGAAAGCATCAGGAATGCTACCTAACTTGAAAGCTATCAGGTTGTTGTTTTTGAAGGATAAGATATTCACCCCAGTGGGACAATTCTAAAGGTGTCTCAAGGTAAGTAGTTTCCTCAAAATGAGGAACTTGTAGTCTCTAGTGACTTCAAAACCTTCTTTTAGCACCACGGAGATTGGCGTTAATGGCATGCTACACTAAAAGCCAGGAACCATTTACTGAATATAGTGCCTGAGGCTCAAAGGTGAATGATTTCTCTTCAGCCTTTCCTGGCTTGATAATGTATATTGTCCCTATTTTTAGTATGATTAAGGCACTGCAGTATTTTTAGCATTTCGTTTTTATTTCTTTGTTTTCTTATAGTCTGAAATACTAATGTCCTTTTTTCTGAGGCAGTGTTCTTGAAAATCAGTTTATCCTGTTTTGCTAGGGAGATCTGAAGTTCACTAGTTATTGCAGTGAAGATTACAGATTGAATTTATGATAATTTTTAATACTAGGTGTAATTTTACTGTTTGTTCTTTATTCCAATTTTGATGTTTCTCAATGAAAGGTGTCTTTGATACACCTTAACTAGATGTATTTACCTGTCTAATGACAGCTCATACTGTGAATGCCTGGTAGGTGGGTGGACTGCTCTAAACAAGGATCTGATAAAGTATTTACTTTTCTTTGCAACAGTTTCTGGAAGCAATGTTTGGGGGAGTTTTTTATATTTGTTTTGTTTTAAGGGCAGTTGGACTGATCTCTTTAGACTTATTGTGGAAGATGGTGCTGGTTTTCTGCTGGGTAGTATTTCGTGTGATAAATAAAAAACTTCTATGAGAGAAGGGAAAGTAAAATGCTGTCAGGGCAGCTAACTTTTGGGAACTGTGAAAACATAGTGATTATCAAATGTGTAAACAACCTGCTTGTGAATTATTAAATGACCTTTGAGAATCCCTAAAGGCAGAGGAATCCATGTGAAGTGTAGCACATTGTTTCTCTTATTCCATGTAGCACAACAAAAGAAGAAAAGCAAACTGCCTAGTAACTAATAAATAATATTACAGAATTAAAAATACTTGAGGATGTTGACAAATAGTCAAAAGTAGGATTTTAATGTTCATCACTTCCAGAATCCACCAAAGTGTAATATGCTTGCAATATCTGAAGAATAATTATATTATTTATTTTTAAAATATGATTTTTTTGTACTTGTAGCTGTATTCAGACTTGATCCACAAAGAACTAACTGCGTGTTTAAAATGCATTTGCCTGTAATACGATTGTTCATCCTCTTGCTGAACCAAATCAGGTGTTAAAAGGTGAATTCTGACAACTTGTATTTGCTGCTTTGGATGTTACTGCTCCCATGGCAGAGTTAGCAGAAGTGTCCTTGTGAGCTGCAGTGGCAGGGAGGTCAGGGCTAAACCGGGCTGGGCCAGCTGGAAGGAATAACTTCTGATGGTGCTCCTGCTGAAATTGGCTGGTTTTTTTCCGCTCTCCATCAGCAGCTGAATTGTTGATACAGGTCTGTAACTGTTTAAAATCTACAAGATGCATTTAAAATTGCTGTTTTCTTATTATAAAGTTTGTTATGTTTGGGGCTTTGTTTTAAACATGCCAGTAGTCTTATTTCCACAGCAGTTTACGAAGAAACTCCTGCATGAGCTTCTGCAATCTCAGTGCTTCTTCCTGACACTGGTGGTAGTTCTCTGGTGACTGCATAGCAAGCCAAGTTTTGGGGGCAGATCTGCCTGAAAACTAATCCTAGGATGAAAGGAACTAGTTTTTAGTCAGATCAATTCCGGGAGCTGGCTGTGAGGTTGTACTGAGTCCAGCAAAGAGAGAGAAGGTGACTGGCAAAGGAACTACTGGCCAGAGGTTAAAATGGAACAAGACTGTGAGCTCTAGGCAGAGTTGGTGTGGCCCTCCAGTCTGGCATCACAGCATACACTGCTAAAACCTCTACCAATTCTTTTGTCTCCTTTATTGAATGCTAAGTTTAACAGCAGTATATGAAAGGTGAGGTGGTAGGGAGAACAGCAAGCAGAAAATGCCCTTTGTAGATAGCAAATTAACTGGTCACTTTAGCACTGAGCTTTTGGCACACTTGAATTTGACAGTCATCTTTTAAACTTGCCTTTCTGAAACCTGCTTCTTACATGCAAAGTCATATCTGCTTCCAGTCTTTCTGACCTGGAAATTCCTTAGTACACTCTTTCACATATCTCCAGGCAGTAGTCACTGCTAAGGATAAGTTCTGTCAATCTGAAGCTGAAATTGTCCTTTAACAAATCTGAAACAGTCTTTCAAGCTAAAAGATGTAAAGGATATAAACAAGGATAAGAACAAAGTAAGTACTTCCTTAAATTAACACTTAAAATTATTGCTAAGAACTGAAAGGTACTAGTAGTGATTTTTTTAAGACCTTCTCCTGGGTTTTTTAATGGCAAAACTCAGAGGAAAAAAAAATAACACAGGCTGCTTCTCTTAGTGGAGGTGTAGGACCACAGCAAGGCAGAGACCTCCTGGTCATTTTCCCATGCTTCCTTCACTTTCACACTGTCCTCTTCTGGTCCCTCTCTTGGACAGAAAGCACTGAGATCCCTGGCCCTGAGTCATGTTCCTGTCCAGTTTCCTCAAACTTGTGAAGTTATGCAAAGCAAGTAGAAGTCTGATGTACAGCCTGGATGGAGGCAAACCCACAGCAGTCCAAAAAAAAGTGTTTTACAGTCAGTTTGTGGGAGGCAAGCATAGCTATGGACCAGGAATTATTCAAGCATAGCTACGAACCATAGGTTTTCCCTAGGAATGTTGCACTTAGTCTGGGAGAGCGAACTTCCCACCTCTCTTTTCATTTCACTCCAGATCATCCCACAGTCTGTTTTGCTCAGGCCTCCTGTTTTCTGTGAATCTGCTGGCTTTTGTCAGGGAGTCTTGGACTTTCAGAGGCTGTGACCAGAGCCAGAGGAGGTGGGTATTTTGTTTGGTTTTGCAAGTTTGCAGTGGTAGTGCCCTGGTTAATTCATCTACAGTCATGGAACAGTTCTTCTGTTTCCACTATTCTAAACAAGAGGAAAAAAACCAACCTCCTCTTGAAGTTGAGTTCAAGCAAATCTGTGTTCTTCATAGTCAAAGTGTAAGCTGCCTGTTAAGTGCTGGTTGCTGATGTTGGATAGTAAGTGCTGTTTCTTCAGTTTCAGGGAAGATTGAAGTTAAATAATAACTTAGTGGACCAGGAGACAAGTTTGTGGCTGATAGTACTACCCCTCCCCCAGTTGCATACTCCACATTCCTTCAGAACAAATGTTCACTTGTTGCTATAGTGTCTAAGATCAGCAGTCAGGAGGGTGGTGTCTTGAAGGCCCGTGAGTGTTTAAAATGTAAAATCAACCCTTATGTGCAGATTTTTTTGTTGACTTAAATAATTAGCATATCTTTCTTTAGGAAAACTCAGAACTATTTATAAGAGAGCACAGGCATTTTTCATTTATACATTGCTTTTGAAATGCGAAAAAATGTAATACAAGGAAAAACTTCATTCTTCCTCCTTTTTGCATTTCTGATGTACAAAAGGAGCTCAAAACACTTAGAGCCTTAGCTCTTGTGTTAATTAGAATTAGCTTCCCTTTCCATCACAGCAACTAGACTAATGGAACTGAAATTACAAGATCATCAAGATGAAAGATCGCTAGTGAGGAAGAGGACAAATAGTCGTATTTTCCTTTTTGAAAGTAAAGCTAGGCCTTTCCACAACAAAAATTCTTCTAATATAGGTTGCAGCTTAAGGAACAGGAACGCTTGAACCCAAAAACAACTTGTATTTCTCAAAGAACTCTGTCCTAACATCTGAAAGATAAAATTTGATCCATATCCAGTCTAAGTCTTGTGTTCTTAACAGCAATTCCTGTGCATGTAGGAGCTCCTGTGTTTAAAAACAAACAAAAAAAGCTTGCCATAAATGAGTGTCCAGCTCTTGGCATAAGGTATTGCAGTGGATCCACAAAAAAATTCAATTTTCTCGTTCTGCTGATGTGTCAGTTTACCAAAGTTGCAACATAAAAGAAGAACATCAATACAAATAATTCTTGTATGCCTGACAGCATAGCGTTAACAGTTGTGATTGTCATCTTAATGATCTTGGCTTCATGAAGGTTTCGTAGACTGAACCATTCCTTTTCCACCAGTTTTGTTGCAAGTGTTTGTTCTTCCTGTTTATGTAGCCAGGTCACAGAACTGAAGCTGACTTGTTTTTTAATTCCGAGCAAATGTTCATCTAATCTGACAGTTTTAGTGATTTGATTGTTAGAGCTAATGTCTTGGTAATGGATTAGAGTTAGAACAGCATGGTAGGATAGGAGATTTGATACAGAGCTTGGACCTTGATTTTTGTAGGTAGCTGTTTCTCTTTTTTCAGGAAAATAGGGATTTTATGGGGACTTATTCCTTTGTCTGCCTAAAATGCCCCTTTTTATGGAAGACGGAGGTGACTCATATAAGGCTGCAGAAAGTATTTACGTTTGAGTTAAACTTTCATCTTAATGACATTCGTTACAGAACAGTGTAACTGCAAAACCTAGGACTTGAGGAATTTTCTTTTGTAGAGGCTGTGATTTAGCCGAACAAAGGATTTTTCCTTTTCACCTTTTTTTTCTCTTATTGCTTGAATAGTTTCTTGGACTAATTTTTAAAAGTACGTAGGAATTCTTACTTGCCAATTATAGTTACTTTTAGTTGATAAATCAGTTTTAATCTTAAGTTAATAAAACTTAACTCTTCAGTCTTGTTTCCTTTGTCATGACTGAACTGCTTCAGATATTTAAGCAGTATTGTTGTATTTTAGTAATACAAACGTTCCCTTTTTCAAACATGTTGGTTCTCTGTGCTGTATATAACTTAGGTTCAGGGCCAACAGGTGGGTGTTGCAGCAGTTCACAATGTCAGTACAAGTTCTGTTAGTACTACTTATCTGTGAGACACAGAATGACCGTGGGATTGTGGATGTTGCTACACATCCATGCTAAAGGGAAGGGGAGGTTCTTATTTTGGAAGGAGTCGGGTGTTCTTCTGACTCTTGTAATATCTCAGTCCTTTCCCAGTTTTAGAAATCTGCAAGATGGTAAAGACCTAGTGAGGAAGTTTCAGCAAAGATGCATTAAAAAATGAAAATGAAAAAATAAGTGAAAAACTCATTTGCAGGATTGTTGATCAGTAAGTTGCAGGAAGTATATTTGTGTGGTGGAATCAAAGCACCTTCTTGCCTTTTCAAAAAGAGGCTTTGACATCTTTAGGACTTGGGGCCAAATGTTAATTTTGTACTTAGCATTTCCAAGTTCTTCTCTAAGTATTGTATTTAAATTTTCCAGCTTATGCAGGTGTGATTCTTTTAAGTCTCTGTGTTGTGAGGGAATGTAATATCTCAGTTAATGTTCTACTTTTGGACTACAGCTATATTCTTAGCTCTACTTTTAGGATCAGATGTTGCTGAAATAGTTATGGACATGATATTCCTGAAGCATTCGCTTTAAGGGCTGCTCATTGTTCACAAATTCATCTTGCTGTTTTAGCGTTGATAGTGGTATGAATGAGTTCTTTAGTAGAATGATTTTCTGTGGGGTTTTTTGTTTGTTTCTCCTGTGGGCTTTTTATTTCATTCATTAATTGTGTACAGGGTATATAAGGTATTTTGTACTACCACAACCATCGAGCTAAAAGAGCTGCCCAGAAGTTGTCCAGTGCTGACAACAAGGGGGAGAAAAAGTGTTTGCTAGAATCCCTAAAGTGGAGGTGCAGAGCAATGAAGATTCGTAGTCATAATGGGCTGTGGTCTCAGCTCACAAGTAGGTTATCCACTCCTGACAGAAGAGCAGTTGAAGCAGGCAGCTTTTTTGAGGGGTAGTTCTATGTGCTGTGTTGAGTAAGCTGCAGATTGTTTATCTGGAAGCTTAGCAGCACACATGAATTGTGATAGTTGAGTGAAGACAGTTTGTGAAGGGCCTTGAGAAAGTGACTGTGATAAATAGCTTATGCCAGTGGTGAAGAAGGGGAAACTAACAGTAGGATTTGGACTGTGGAGTGGTCAGATTAAATGCTTTCTGGTATTCATGTTTAAGCCCTTGTGTTAAGGACAAGCAAACAAATTCAGCAAGCAATGGAGAATTTCTTCTAGCTATACTTGGCTTCAGATGATGACTAGACATGAGATTTTAGAGAAGGTGGCTGAGAACTTAATTTGGAAAGAAAGCAATAGGTCTGGGGCATGTAAATTTTTAATCTAGCATTGACTACCTGGAATGACAACTTCAGTGGTACTAGGGAGAAACAGCTGGGTAAATCCAGAGCCACAAAGCAAATGAATTCTGCGGTGTTTTTCACCTTTCTGTTGCAAGGTATTTGTGAAGAAATACTACTCTATTTAAAAATCCTGGTGAGATGTACAGTGAGTTACTGTTGTCTTTCGGGAAGTGCAAGTGCCGGTGTGGCATCAGTTGCTGCCTTAATGATAGTGTTATTGTGTTTTCGCTTAATACAAAATCATCAGAAATGTTTTGGTGTGAAATAACTGATATCAAAACATTATATTGCAGTGGGGATTCACTGTTCCTGAGTCTAGTAAACGGGAAGATTTTTCAAGTATTTCCTTTGGACTGTTCAAATGGCTCTGTCACCTGTGTGAGTTATGCGATTAGGCTTTACTCTCTTGGGTGGTTGTTTCAGCAGGACCTCAGCGAAGGAACTTCAAATAGTCCTTAATCCTTTGTGTTCACCAGTTTCCTAGATAACTGCTATTACTAGCTGCTGCTTTAGTGATTTGAATACCACTTAAAATCTAAGTTGATTTTGAAGTGTAACTTTTTACTTTTAATCAACAAACCATAAATGGATTACTATCACATCCTATAGTGGTCCATAATTGTGTTTAAAAGATTCTCTAAAATAAATGCATGGAGTAACGCACACCCCTTGTTTAACACCATATAATCTTGTAATCCTGGCTTTGTGTGGTCTTTTGAAAACTAGGTGGGCAGGCAGCAGTAAAATAGCTTCTTCACTCAGTCAGTGGCTCAGGCTAAAAGTGGAAGGAGCAGGCATGTAGAACAAACAGCATTTTAGACTAAAATTAACATGAGTTAAAGGTTAAGTATTGTTTGATAATCTCTGTGTTGGTTACCAAAGGTTAAATTAATTTTATTTAGAATGAATAAACCATAACTTTCATACTACCCTTTCTGTGTGCCAGTTTGATATGGTATGATCAACTTGCTGGTGATTCTTTCATTTTGTGATTTGTTCTTTTTTCAGAAAATTTGTGCTGTCAATGTTGAGTGAATATTACTTCATATGCTCTCAGAACTTGAACCAGTATGCGAGGAACTTAGTTGCTTAGAGCATAAGAGTTCTCATTTTATTTTAACAGTGTCTTCCATTGGCAGCTGTTCAGTCTAGTGACTGTTTGACTAAGTTTTGGTGAAATATCCTTGAATAAGAAATAAGTAACTAGTCACTACTAATGGTATGGTTGCCTTTCCCAATGGATATGATTTTTTGTGAACTGTGACTGATCAGATTTATTGCTAATATATTCAACTGAAGAATATAGCCTTATGTCTGCTTGACAATTTACATTTCTAACTTAGAACATGTTCTGAAACTGCTGAAGCATTATCCTCACTTAGCTTTATTCTTAATCTCTGGGAAGATTCAGGGAAATGAACATTGACTAAAATGGCCATGTAGTGTTTTCACTCTCATTTGTCAGAAACAGGGAAGTAAGGAAACACTAGCAATTTTCATTACTGGTTTCTGGTCTCTAAATTTTAGTTTAATAAAAGATAAAAGTATTCTAAAGATTAAACTGCATGGCTGAACACATCTGGGTTAGTTGACTGGAATCTCAAGGCTAGTAGAATAAAAAAGTTAAAGGCATGTAGTGTTCAACATATTGAAATAGATTAAAAGCTGCATTGTGGTAGTATTTTTTCTGAAAAAACACTGTTTTTCTGTTTTTCCATTTTAACAAGTGGGGAGTTCATCTATGAATTTAAATGTGAAATGAATGTGAAGTAACAGCTTTTCCTGCTGATGTCACTTGGCAAACCAACAAAAGGAAAATATGTAACTGCTTTCAGTGTAGGCAGAATTACAAGATTTTGATTATTCTGATGTATTTCGCTTATACACCTATTTTATTGACTTTTTGAAAAGATTGTTTTAAGACATCTTTATTTTTGTAACTTTAATTTGTGAATATTAATTTAGTCTGGGTTTGCTCTATATATGTAGTCAAAAAGGGCTTCTTATGAAAGCTTTGACTTCACAAGTACAGAACTGGTCCATAACTAAAATGGAGTAGGGATGTTAGCCCAGTTTAATAAAAAACAAAAACCACCACAGCTCAAGGTCACATCAGAGGCTAATCAGCATGGTTAGTGGTTGAATCTAAATGGATAGATTGCTGTATTTTGGCCCATCCCTGATAGCAAATGACAAATCTGAACGGGTTGTTTGGGCATTTGTGATACATAAAAAAGGATCATCATCCTAGAAGAATTAACCTGGAAGGATGAACTCATGGAGGATAGTTTTGTGTTCTATCCAAGAATACTTTTTCTGCAAAAATTGCAAGCCTGCATATACACAGTGCTTATTTCAAAAAGTAAAGATAGAACTTCTACCCTTAACATGCAATAAAAAGGTAAGTACCAGGTGCTTTTGTATTTTGACCTAAATTTGTGCAACCTGACTTTAAGAACAAATTTAGTACTTTAATCGTAAATAGGCAATTGACTTGCCAAATGTTAAATGCTTTCTTGTATTACAAAAACGTTATTTTTGTGGAATAACTGAAATCAAACAGTGCTGCTTTCAATACTGTATTCAGTGAGCTGTTTGCAGGAAGCCTCAATGCATTCTCACTGAACTGGGTCGGTATATTGCTCTTCTCAAAGAAAACCCTTAGAAAACTCTAATGCTTTTATTTCAAATATAGGGTTTTGGATTACTTTTTTTATTACTTTTTTTTCCTCATTCCTAATCAAACTTCACATGTCCCTAGATTTTCCTCATTGAAATAATTGCTTAACTGATTATTTTCTGTAAATTGTAATTTTTTGCTGCAATATAGTGTAGTTAGAACATTGGTTGGAGCACACTTTGCTAAAGGCTATGAATTTGGTGTGGTGTGTTTTAGTGATGCCATGACAACAGGGGTTGCCATGATACTGATGAACAAAAAGGCTGGGACTGGCTATCTTGCTAATTTGGAAGCTTCAAGTACAATGTTTCTTGGCAGAGGGATGGGTAGGTATCTTCTTATTCTGCATTGTGCACAGGATAGAAAGGTGATGGCTTCATCAGACCCTTTTGCAGCTTCCAGCCTTGCTAGAGATTTTGCAGGAACAAATTCTTCCAGAAAGTCTGAGTGATTTTTTTCAGTGATTTTAAAACGTTTCCTTCCTTACATCTGCAGCATGTAGCCGAATAAAGGAAGAAATGTGATAGCTAAGACTTGCTTTCTCATCACTCCTGAACTATGACCACCAAAAAATATCTCTAGCACCATTAAAGGAAAAAGTTTTGTTCATTTTATATCCATACAATCAATGAAAATCAAGTCTAACTCATATGTTTACTGCCTAAAAAAAAGCTGCTTTGACAGTAGACCAGACAGCAGGGACATAGATAACTTTGCTATGGTCAAACCACAATCAGTGTAAAAAATGTTTTCACTGTGTGTTTGATTAATTCTTGTGGTCTTTTGAATGTAGTAGTGAACTCTGTTAAATCAGACAAATATGCCAGGCTGTTAATCATGTTAGAATGGGGCTGACAGAGAGAGGATGGCAAAAAGATGATGATGGTTTAATCTGGGACTGTTTGCCAAACTGCAGATGTAGGAATTAGGTGATTTCCACAGTTCATTGTTGTGTGATTGTTTTGCCTGCTCTGTGATGCTCACTGGGAAGTCTCATAGTCTGGATCAGGTTCAGACCTGAGTGCTGACAATGTCCTAGTATGCAATATGGACATAGATGAAGATGATAATAATGTGATTTTAGATTAAATCTGTTTTACTTTGGATCAGCTTCATTCCAATGCTGATTTTTTTTCCCCTGCCCTAGGTGGCATAAGTAGTGATACCATGTAATCCTTCTATATAAAGTAATAGAAACGGGATATCATTTACCTAAAGGTCAAAATGAGATTTTTAGTAAATAAGAGTGATTGGTCTCTTAGCCAAGATACTGGTCTTGCATACTGAAATGTTGATTAGTCAAGCCTCTTTCTTCTGAATCCTTCAAAGACTGATGAGGAGCTGACTGTTAGCATTCTATAAGGTGAAACTTGAATAAAAAGTTCTGGATCCAGATATTGGGGAAATTGCTTCCCAGTTTGTGTGCTTGTTCTCACCATCATCCTGTAAGACTATTTTGTCTGGCCTGTTTGTTCTGAAAGAGGTTAGGATTTATGGAGAAGATGTGAAATGGTGCTTAAAACTGGAATTGAGACTCCTATATTTCAGTAGAGGGGGAAGTGGAGTACACACAGTTCAGCTGATCCCAGAACAGATTTACAAAGGGAGCTCTCAAAATGAGGACTAGACCTTGTGTGAGTGATGGCTACAATGGGCATTTAGGGGTTCTCATCAGTTGCATTTATTCCACTGGAAACATCCACAGAGTGAGTTCTTGGTAGATGCTGATCATAGTGAAGGCATAGTGTGCTCATGAAGGTAGATGGAGAAAACATTTGTGCAAAAATCCAGGTTACCTTTTTTATAGTAAGATTTTGACAAGTGAGGTGACTTTATGTGGATTTCCCCCCAGTCTGAAGAGACTGGTGTGTGTATATAAACTTGTGGCTGTAGAGAGTGTGTGCATGGTGGGTTGTTCACACTGTGTAACATTCTTGAAAACTATTTGAGTGCATGACATAACTAATCACATCTTTCTAATTGTAAAAAGCGTCTAATGGAAAGTTGGACCTTATTACATGTTGTGAACTAGAATATCTAGTGAGCTTTGACAGTCTCACATGCATTCTGACTCAAAGAATTTTGCAGGGATGTGTTACTTTTCAGTTGTTTTATCTAGGTTGCTACCCTGTCTTTCCTTAGTGTGACCAACTTCTGTTCTAAACAAACTTGTAGCCACAGCAAAACAGTAGTTGTGTTGGTGGTTTCCCTTCTTTTGGGACTGGTGGAAATTGGGTAGTAGAGAGTCTGCTGCTGTTAAAAGGCCTTAATATTCTGGATGGAGAAGCAGTAAGTAGAATTGCATGTGCCTCTTTTGTATGGGTCTGAAGAGCAGTGTAGTGGAGGAAAGACTGTTATTCTGTATTTAAACTTATCCTGGCAAACATTTGTTGACATAAACAGCTTCAGAAATGTTTGGGCCAATAATAAATCAGGTCAGACAAAAGAATGCCAGCCAACTGACACAGCAGTGCCTTTCCCGACTGCGTGTATTGTGACCAGCCCTGACTTGGCAGGGAGGGTGACTGGTGCTGACAAGCTTGATGAGCAAATTTGATTTTGTTTTGTGTGAATAGAATCCATAGTTGTAAGGACATTATTGCTTAGTAACTTACTAAACAAAGACTTCCCTTTGATAAATATGTAAAATTAGAAAATCAGTAGATTATGCTTTTACATTAAAGATGGGTGAGCGGTTAGAAAACGTGGTGACCAAAACCATTGAGGAGTGGGATGCTAATGACAATAGTGTGCTACTCAGATGGCTTGGCAGACAGACAGACTTTCCAGCTGCTTTGTGCTGTCATTCTTGTATATTAGGCTTGTCAGCTTTGAATACATGCTTTTTCACCCAGTTCTTCTCTTTCCACTTCTCCTACAGAGTATGCTTTCATTTGGGAAGAGCTTGTTTTCAGCTCTTGTAAATGACAGTTCAACCCCTAGTGAAAGAAGATTTGTGGATAGGCTACTAAACTCTGTCCAAGCCTTTTTTTTTTTTCCTTTTCAGTTTTAAGAGCTGTTTTTTTCATTTTGAGAGGTAGGGGGCTGACTCATTCCTCGAGGATATTCCAGGAAACTAATCACCTGAGTGAGCAGCTGAACTCAAGTGCCCTGAGAGGGCCTCTGTGTTGCAGGATAACTGACAGTCACGGCTTTAGACTTTTATGGATTTTGCACTTCATGCTACTAAGCTTGAGAGAGGTTTTAAAACAATATGGCATCCATTGGTGGAGAATTTCCTGCTGACTTCATGTGCATCAATGAACGTATACAGCGATACAAGGGACAGAAGAAAAACTGAAAGTAAATATTTTTATGAGTACTTCAGTTAGATGAATTGCCTCAAGAATTCATTAGAGACACATTTCCTTGTGCGTTCCTTTCACTGTAAGCAGTATTTGCTCTACCGTTGTTTTGATCTCAGCCATTTTCAGACTTCTTACCATTAAAACTGTGTTTCTGTTGATCTGGCATATTTAGACTGTTTCGCTACCTGAGGTTTCTAAATCTGTCCTGAACAGGAAATCTCTGGTTTAGTGTCAGTTTGGTCTCAGTCATTGTGACTGCAGTGTAGTTGTGGTTCCTGATGACTTCTGCCCCCACCTCTCCCCAAGCACCACTTGTCACAGATCTTTTGTGTTCTGGAGGCACAGAAACAATGTTTCAGATGTTTTGTAAACAAATGATACAGTGATGGAATACAAAGAAATCTCAGTTGGGTGTAGCCAGACCTTTGCTTTTGAGAGTACAAATAAGTAATCTCCTGCTTGAGTGCTTTATTTTAGTGATAGTGTTCTCCTGGATGGTATGATAAACATTTAATTCAACTCGGTGGTTGTTTTCAACTAGCATTTCCCTTTGAAGCTTGTTATTTCGGTTTCAGACTTGGAGAGGCTTATGTCCGCTTCAAGATTTTTCTTTCTTTTTTCCCTGTCTCGCTTATTTTGCCTTTTCCCCCAGCTCTATTGTTCTGACAAGATATATTATGAAATTTTAATAGTAAGAAACTGCATTTTGGGATCAGTTTTGCTTTAATTAGTCTTTAAGGCGGTGTGGTTTTGTCATCACCTAGCATATAAGGAGCCTTAAGAGACTTTTTTACCTATAATGACAAGTCTGTAGTTGTGAGTCACATTGAACTCCCAAGAATAATTTGTGCTGTTTGATGTATGTCTGTAATACACTCCTTCCTGCACACCCTCAAACTGACAATAATCTGTAGATTGATTGGGCTGCTTTATGGCCTTGTTCCCCCTCCCCTATTTGCTAGGGGCCTAGAAGTCTACCCACCATGTTGCCAAAAGGATCTGACCGTGGGATATGAGTGTTCTGATCACATGACTTGGAGCTCTTCTCTCCAGACACAGGTGAGCGCACATCTGTGTGTCGGAAGGCAGGGACACCATGATATCTAGAGTAGGCAAGAGATGCAGTTCTGGTCAAATGGTACCCTTGTGCAGACCATCTCTAGTCCACTGACCACAATGTTCATGCTCTTCATATGAGGACTGCTTGTATTCTGGTTAGACAGACAGCAAATACCTTCATAAAAGCCCATCCATCCCAACCCTGCCAATAAAATTAATTAGTTCTGGTGAAAGGTTGTGGAATATTTGTCTACCTCCATCTACCTCTATAAGAAGAGATAAGATACAAACTCCAAGGACTACCTCCACAAGAATTTAAAAACTTAAGTCTACACACTAGACATATTTCTTAATGGACTAATTTGAATTACCTCTAACTATTAATATCCTAATTCCTGAAGATAACATGTTACTATAATTTTAAGATACATTTTGTGTGTTGTCTGATCCACTTACAGTTTGTGAGCATCAGTACAGCTTTGCTGTTTTTCATTTTTATCACTGCATTTGCCTGGAGCTGCCTGGTACTCCCAACAGCATTTATTCTTGCATTGATGGAGTGCAAATGATGGATTAAAGCCTGAAGGGACCATTAAAATTATTTGTTTTCATTTTGACAGCTATAAAATTTTTCTGAGTGTTAGAAGGTGGCAATGGCCTTACTGGCTTAGGCTAAAGTTGTCTCACCCATTGTCTGAGCTTTTGCCAACATTGAATAGCTAGAGAAAAGTAAAAATGAGAGGTTGGATGTATGCTCTGAACTGTTTTTGCTTAGTAGAATTCTTGAGCTGTTGCAAGTTACATTGGTTTAGTACAATGCTTGGTAGCTCAGTAGAATAAAGTGTGGAGTAGATGAATGAAAAGTTGTGAAGGCAGGTTTAAAAGGAATTAAGTTAATTCAGAGGCAGCAGTTCTGTTTCGTGTGTAGGAACAGCTGTGGTGCAGAGGTCATGGGAACTGGACTGCTGAAAGCAGCCAGCCTGGTCTAGACTCCTAGGCAGCAGCACCCACTGCTGTGCAAGGCACAGGCCGGAACTCCTGGCCAGACCCACCAAGGCATTTATTGACTCATTAGTAACCCACAGGGAAACTTAACTTGTCCAGTCTCTTCTTGTTTCCATGTAAACTTCTTGTGTCAGTGTTGTATTTTGGCAAGGAATTCCACAGGTCTCTTACGTGAAGAACCACGCTTTTCTGTTTTTAAGCTCCTGCTTGCTCACTTTATTCATCTGAGGTGTGTTACATAGAATCTAAAGACATGGAGAAGCAATTGATTCTACCTGGTACATTCATGCCTTTTAAAATTTTCTAATCTTCTTTCATATCCCCTATAAACTGTTTCTTATCCAAGGTCGCAGCTTCCACTATTGTTGCTTCAAGCCTGGATTGCTTTTCCCCATTAAGTTCTGAGCTATAGTATGCCTTTAGTTCCATGTGTGTTTGTCATAAACAACCTCTGCTGCTATTGTGTGTGGATGGACTGAATCATGGCCATGTAGAGTACCAGGATTTTGACATTTTTTTGCCTTAGCTGTGTTTGAGTCAGTTAAAAATCATTGTATGCAGGTGTAAATAAAGATAAAGCCACAACTGTTTGTTGGGTTTTTTTTTAACAAGTTACTTAGAACTTTCCTTATTTACTGCTGTGTGGAATGGGTTTTCCTAGACTTTTGTGTGTCCTGTTACAGATAGACCTTCCTTGTCCCTTCCAGCAGTAAAAGTGCCCGTGAATGGTGGATAGCTTTTACCTTAGTGTACTTCCTGAGTCAAGGTTTTTTTTTTCTTTGACAATGTATAAGCCAGTCTGAATTGGACAAAAAAAATCTCCTGATATGTGGCATGTAGGGGAATAAAGCCTGAAGCACAGTGGTCCTTAGGAGACTTGCTGTTGTTCCTGATACAAACATATATAATTCGTGTGTAGCCCCCCCACCTGCACACCTGACAGCAGTGAGCTACTGTAATGATCTGTCGTGTTGTACTGTGTGGATTCCTCAGACCAATTTAGGTGCCTCTAGCCTAAATATAATGTCTTGTCACCAGAAAAAAATGGCTCTGAGTTGAAACTATTCTCTGAGCAGCATTGGATCAATTTGCACTGTACTGTAATTGTCTGTATTGACCTGTTTGTTATCATGGCCACAGACAACACAGAATTGCCTCTGCTCGGTGGGGAAGTGAGTCAGCTTGTGTTAGATCCTCTTTTTCTTTTTCATAAGCTAGACTTTCCTGAATTTGAAAGCTTTTTGCCACAACTTGCAACGCAGCACTCTAGTGCATGAGAAACTTTAATTCCATGCACCAGCACCTCTTCTGTAAAAGAACAGAAGAGCTTGTGGTTTAACCTGTGCCATGGGTGCAACAAGAAGTATTTAAAAAAAAACTAAGATGGAGTTGGGATTTAGAGGCACATAGCAAGAGGCACATGCTATAAAAAGCATCACTGTCTTGGAGTTTGTTTGAGAATTCTTCTGAGTAGGCCTAATTTAGGTGTTCAACTTGCTTATCAGGACTGATATGCTTAAACACAGACCTTTGTAGATCTAGGCTTATATGCTAAAGATACCTAGGATTTCACTGATACTTTAATTAAAAACTAGCCAACATTTGCCAGAAGTTTTAATTTACAGATATACAGAAATGGTGTTGAATTTGTATCAGGTGAAGAAATACTTAATGAACAATCAAAATCTGCTTTTGTTGATACCTTTTTTCATAAATGTAATTATCAAAATGGTGGTTGATGAAGTGACATGAGAAAAAGATGATGGTTTGATTTAGAAACCTTAGGGTATAGAATTCTCACCCCCACTTTTTTTTTTAAAGTATATTGCTCTACTTTTTGTGAGAAATAAGTTTGTGTAAATGATGTACAATATTGCGAGTTTACTATTGGCAACTGCTAGTATAACTCTGTCTTTTAACAATTTCTTTATTCTAAGGAGGCTCAGCTTCAATATGGCCTAGAATTCCATGCAGCTGAATACTATCAAAGTGGTTTGTAATGTGATTGGGTGTTAATTCACGGTTTTAATGTAGTTTCTCCTTTACTTTTTTCAGAAAATCATGATGGCCTGCATCAAGTAGTACATGAACGCCTGGGGGAGTTGCTACGTGTTTTAAAAGCAGTGATAAATAAACATCAGACTCTGAATTCAGTTGATATTCTTAGTGCTGCAGGAACAGTTATTGCAAAAGTAAAAGGTAAGGAATTACTTACTTCCTTTCATATTCAGGGAAAATTGTAATTAGTGATTTGATTGACTGTGGCTTGGAGTTATAGATAGAATTCTACATATACAGAAGAAACTGGGTTTTTTAAGAGTAATACTTTAATACTTGTTTAAAAAAATACCTTCCCTAAGTGAAGAGTAATATTAAGTAGCTTGTTCTCTCATTGATGTGATAAAATTCTGCTTATAAGAAGCTAAGTGCAAACCGACATTGAATTCTAAAAGCACAAGCCTTTGATTTTAAGCTTTTCTTTACCTGAGTATCGCAGAATAATATCACAGAGTAGTAAACTTGGCATTTATCCACTCTGAGATTTGCCAAGAATCTTTGCCCAATTCTGTGAATCTGTAGGGATGATATTGTATTTATATCAGGTGAAGAAATCTCTGAGCAATCCAAATCTGAATGGTCGAACAGTTATAAATTCCACCAGTGGATCATAGCCACGTGTCAATAAAGGTGTCAGTAGCAACAAGAGAAAGTGTTGCAGACATATGTTAGTGCTTTCTGTTGTTGATCTTTGCTACTGCAGTTCTCGGCATGTCAGATGAATGCAGATAGTGAAGTACTCGATTGCTCCAGCCCCAGAAACCTCTTCCTTCTCTGTGTAACCTTTGGCTGCAGCTCCTCCTACTCTGGAGTCTGTTATATTACTGTGGAACCAGCTTTGAGCAAGGTTAAATCTCTACCTCTGGCCTGTGTTAAATCATGTAGGATATCTTCCTTCAGAGACACATAGTTTAGTTTTTCTTCTTCTTCTAGGCTTTGAAGTGTACACAAAAACCTGACAAAAAGCCAACATAATTATGGACTCAACAGCCTTACATGCAAGACAAGGAAAATCATTCTACTACTTTACCTTGTGAACCTGGACAGTACATACTGTGATTAATACGAGGCATTGCACATCAAGAGCAGTATTAATAAACTGCGTAGTCCAGGGAGAACAGATGATATTGCAGTGTTTTCTGACTGGTACTTCAGTCCTACTTCTCTGAGAACAGTGAAGCCTTTGCTGTATGAAAACAGACTACCTCCCCCAACATAATCTGTGGTGAATGTGAAGGTGGTTTGCCTTTAGCACCTGTTTGGTTTTCACAGCTGTTTTTTTTCTGAGGATCATACTGCTCCAAGTTTATATTAAAACTGAAGTGTATGACTGCTTGTACTGAGAAAGCAGGAGTAAAAATACAGCACATTGTGGTGATTGTAAGCATCTCAGACCTCAGATTGCCTTACAATGACCTATGTGTAATACATGCATTCATAGGTTTTCAGCTGTAGTTATTTCACTAGAGGTAATGCAGCTTTTGAATAAACAGGAAGCTACAAGAATGTGAGGAGCTGGTAGAACATATCCAGTATCCTTTTTCCTCTGTCTTCCCTGTCTTTGTTAATGTGACATTATGAAAAGTTCATGTGACTCATCTGTTTCTTGTCATTGGAGGACAGAACTATAAAAAGATATGGAAGCACTCTGTAGTTGGATTTATGACTAGAAAGAAAATTAACCTGGCATGGAAAAATTCTGATCCTTATTTAGGAGAGGATGAAACAGAAACAGGCTGGGATTTACATGTGATTCCTCCTCCTGGTTTTTGCGTCTTTGCATAATGTCAGGATTTCAAATCTGGTTTATCTTTGGAACTTTATATAGGAACATATTGCTATTATGACAAACAAATGCCTTTTGCTCGTCATTAAATCAGTTACAATAACTTTGGAACCTCAGTGACTGTCTTGTGAAGTGTTCTCAGATCTACGACAAGTTGCACCGTGCTTTAAGCATAATATCCAGTGCAGATAGACTACCCCCTTTAGGTTACTGCAAGTGTGAATATTTTGAAGGCTAGCAAAATTTAGCGTGCTTGTGACCCTCTTTCAAGCCTCTCGGCCATTTTTCAGGACCTTCAGTGGGAATGATACAAATGTGCTTGTGGTTCTGCTTTGGATGTCCAATGCTTTTCCTTTTAGACAGACTGAAGGAAAAACTAGCTGTAACATATTATCTGAATCTTGCTGCAGAGAATCATACTGGGCAGTACAGACTTGTCAGAGGCAGTACAGACTTGTCAGATTTGTACTGTTTTGGACTGTGGTTGAGGGAAAATGGTGTAGAGAAGAGTGGGACATGACACATTTGATTTCTCTGGTTGTATCTTGGACATGACATGGCTCACTGGGCCTCTTTGGACTCTACTACTTATACATGCCTACTTGAGTGCTTCATGAAGAATGTCTTTTACATGACACCTCACTTGACCTGGAAGAATTGAGACTTACTGAAGCATCTTGCTTGGAACCTGTTTAGACTCCTATTTCTGTAAGTCACTTCCCATTCTGGCACAGCATCATATTTGTAGCTATTTTTCCACTCAGTGCCTTTAAATAGTTGATGGCCCCAGAGTGCATGGTTCTCCTGATCCCACGCTGAATTCAAGTTTGTACTCTTCTTTTGCTCTTAATTACACCCTTTGACTTAATCACTAGAATGAACACTGATTCCTAGTAAAGCTGAAAATTACACTTATCTTGTAGAAGTTTCCTGTTTAGGCATAGGATTTTTGTAGTAGTTCTGTATCAAAAAGAAATACCTCAAACAAGATGAAGTAATTTCAGTTTTGTTGGTGTATCTGTGATGTACATTCAGAGCAAAATTTATTATGGAAGGAGTAGGAAACAATTCCTTGAAATTGTCTTGTTGGCATCCAGCTTAAGTTGAGGAGGCTGCCAGACCTGGTAGTAAGTACAGGCTGGTGAAGTTATATGGCACTAAGAACTAAAAGTAGAACAGTGAGGCCTGGACAGCCTGTTGATCCTCTCTAGGATACAAGAATATTCTTCTGCCTCTTTCCAGTTTCCATACTATTGCTCTTTACTTATGTTCCTCTCCCCATTTATTTTACACGTTTTTGAAGAAGAGAGGTAATAACAAGAAGTATTACAAGTCTTTGTTTTGGCGGGGAGTGGTCTTTCGGTCTTTATTGGGTTTTTTGTTTGCTTGGGTGGTGATTTTGGTTTTGAAATAGTTCTGAAAGGTTTTTGAAAGCATTTTTGTGAGTTTAAAGATAAAACTGGTTGCAAAGGTACTCTGTTCCAAGAAGTCAGCCAGTTGCTTACTACTTCTAAGTCAGCTAGTAAAGTATGGATTGAAGATGTATTCCTGTCTAAAAAAATAGATGGTGTTGTTACCATATGTATCTATTGGGTATGAGAAAATTGACCTGCAGAGAGCAAATTCTGTGAACTTGTCCAGGCTCTGCACACAGCTGGCAAGGCAGCTTTGCTGCTTCAGTCCTGCACGTGTATATGGGCAGCAGGGCTGAGGCAGCGAGTGAGCTTGTGCAGACTCCAGCAGGGCTGTGTCCCAGGGGCTGTGTGCTTGTGAGTTCACTGGGAGCTATCCGTCACCTTTTAAAGGCCCTGGTTGCCCTTTGGTCCTGACAGCTGTCAGCCTTTTCTTCATAGTTTTAGAACCATTGCTCAAATGTCCTCAGGCAGTGCTTCAGCTTCTGGAATTCTCACTTCCAAAACTTCCATGGCTGTTTTGGGTTCCGCAGCCTGGTCTGCACTTGATTGAAAAAAGTTTTGATGGCGTGACCCAAGAACTGGAACTGCAGCATACTGCAACATTTTGATGAGATTGCCAAACCCGCCTCAGTTTGAAGACAGCTTTGGAAATAGAGATCCACTGTAAGCCAGGCTTGCATTTCTGGTACTGGATTTGGATTTTAATGTATCACTGTCATATGATTTTTTGAAGTTCATTATGTGTCATCTGAAATCTTGCTTAATAGAGTTGTCTAGTTGTATACTTGCTTTGAAATCTGTAGAACTATAGATAGATAGCTGTCATTTCCAGACATGGCAAGATTACTATAGTTCATTGTTGTCAGTAGCTATTGTGTGCAGTCAGGATGTCCTGGGGAAAGAGAGTGCGTGGTTTAAGGTTGACGTTAAGTACATCAGCATTCCAGTGGTGGTAAGCTAGAAAAAAGCTGGTGGTATTCTACTGAATTACTGAGAGATTAGACTAACCTGTTTTGGGAGAAGTGAAAACAAGTAAATCTGAAAAATTTGGGATTTGTTATTCCTTTTGTGATGGATCCTGAAAAGAAAGGATTTCTCTGGCATATAAAGTGTAAAGCTTAACAAAACTCTTCCTGGAACAGGAAGGCAGAGTGAAACAGACGGCATTTCTTTAGGGAAAGGCTCTCTATATTAATGTCTTGTTAACTAAGTGAAAGAAGTGCTCTCTCTCCGAAGACACAGCGGCTAATGGATATACGAATGTTTCTGTGGTAAGTGCTTTGAATGCATAGACAGTTTTGGCTAATTCCTTCTAATTTTGAAGCAGTTTGCATTTCATGCCGGCTCTTAAATGATTTTTCCAGTCATTAGGGGCTGATAATCAATAGGTCTCATTGTGACTGTTGTTGCTTAATGATTCAGAATGAAAACTTTAGACTTATACACAGCGTTATTTCTGGAAAGTTGAGGTTTTCAACTAACCTGAATTAAAAAAAAAAAGAAATCCACTGCTATTTACAAAATTATTTTTAAAAAAATCATCTGTGGAGCTTTATTGAGTCTCATTTCAAACAAAGGTGCCAGAGGCATTTTTTTGTGTAATTACAAAGTGTAGCAGAACGAAGAGGTAGGAGAAGCTGTAATTTAGCAGTGAACTGTGTCAACGGAGGCTGGTAATGTTATTGTAATATGCGGTAACTGTTTTTTGCTATAGGCTTAATACAACATTATTTCATATCTGCAAGTAATTGTAAAAATAGCCCATGAGAAGAATATGAATTTTCTGTAATGGCTTTGTATAGAAATAGTTGTTTTAAAAATGTTGATCGAGTCTGTTGACATACTGTGTAAAAAGGAATGGATTTAACTGTGATACTTTACTGGTTAAAAACTTTTCCTTTCACAGAGGAAGTCTAATGGGGGAGCAGATTACTGTACTTTCTTTGTTTGTTACCCATTAGTATTTAGGCACCTGGCAGGAAGTTTGAATACTTTTTAAGATTAAAGCCTTTTAATTTGCTGAGAAAATTTGTATAGAATGGGCACCATTTTAACATTATTTTATTTTTGCTACTTCTGCAAGTCATTCTATTCTATTTGTACTTGAAATGTAAGGAAGACAAATTAACCCTGTTAGATTTTGCAAAAAGTGATGTGGGGTGAATACCTGTATGTGTGTCATTGCAGTATCTCTGAAATAGGTGTGAGCATGTGTGACTTAGGCATCTAGAGAATTAAGAATATTGCATTACTTAAAAAAATAAACTTTAAAAAGTTAACTGAAACAAATGGAAACTTAAATAAATACTAATGTGAAATTGTCATTTCTCACAATGTAACACTGGGCAAAACTTCCATCGAGAGGGTACAGCTTCAGCTCAAAGGAGTGTATGCAGCTTTTCTACAAAAAATCTCCCAGTCACCATTGATTAAGGAGTTAAGTTGGAAACAGACAAAAATGCTTGTGCTTTTTGTTTTCTCCTTTCTCCCTCCCTCTTCTTGTTTAGTAGTTGTTAATAGAAACTCTGGATGAATCATTCTTCTTGTCTCATTACTCCAGTTTGTCATGGAAGCATGCTAAAGGCTGTGTAGAGTGGTTAAGTATTTGATCACCACTTTAAACCATCTAGTTTGTCCAGCAACACTCTTCCTATTTGGGACCACCGATAGCTGTGCAGAGTTTCTCCCCTGCTTTTAACAGGAAAAACTGAGGAGCTTTTGCCAGCCTATGGAGCTAATAATTGAAGGGTTTTGCAGTGGACACCACCTTTTGATAGCTTTCTGCTTGCCTGTACTCAAGCCAGAAATGCTGTGCTCTGGATTGCATACAGTTGGGGGGGCGCCCCCACAAATGACTGCTCCTGTTTGGAATTCTGAAATTTCTACTCAGAAAAGAAACAGCTTTTCAAATATCTGACTGCATTTGTGAGCTGCTTTGTGGTGGTTCTGCTGCTGTGTGATTTGACTGTAGTTGGTAAATGACTGTTTTTGTCGTCCATGCATTACCAACATGTTTCCACACAAAGCTGCTCCTTAAGTGGAAAGATACAGGAAGTGAGAGAGTAATCTGATTTCATTGTGGGAAGCATCTGGATTGTGTTAATTTTTTTTTCCTTTAGTGTTTACGTTCTTACTAATCTTCTTTAAAACTGTGTTTTTTCAATTACTCAGAAAAGCTTAATGTTGCATATCCTGTAGGAGACTTTGTGTATAAAATTTGTCTCTAGGCCTGGTAAACTTGCTTAATTGACCCTACCTCTCACCCTTTGTTTTTTTTTTTTGTAAGCGGTGAACTTCAAAGAAGTTAATGAAGAAAACAAGAGAGAACTCTTCAGTGAAATATTTTCTTCTATTGAAACATTGGCATTCACCTTTGGAAACGTGTAAGTTGGAATCCAGAAGAAGTTTTTAAAGAACTCAATGGAGCTGGATCAAATTAAGACTCAACAATAACAAAAGCTTTAGTTTTCTTTTGGACAACTGTTTTCTGATAAAGTAATGTAAATTAACTACATCTAGAACAATTTTACTGTTTTCAGTTTTTGTCAGTTTGTTTATTTTCTTAATAAAGAAATCTAGGATGGTATAGAAATTGCAGGGAATGTAAGATGACTATTAAAATGGTTTGCAGAACTTTTAAAGGACTTAGTAACACTATCTGAATTTTTGAATTCAGTGGTACAAAATTGCTTGGTGAGGTAAAGTAATGAAGTAACACAATTCTTTGTTTTTCTGGCAGTGTTTCAGACTTCCTTATGGGAGATGTAGACAATGGCTCGTCATTGGGACTTCCTGTATCTCGGAGAAGTCGGGTAGGCTAAACACGTTCTCTTGGAGTGTGAAATGATATCTGTTAAAGGAGAATTACTGAAACTCTGCATCATGGGGCTGGGACACTTGGAGTTGTCTGAGTTTTAAAACAAGATTCAACCCAGGAAAAATGTGTATTTAAGGTTTCAAATATTTGAATGTATTCTCAATTCTAAATTATAGTGATGACTCAACAGGGCTACCTGCTGTCATTGTTTTTGAGATTTTTAAATTGGTTAAGTGAAAATAAATAAGGAAAAAGAAGATATTTGAATGATTGCTCACTGAAGTAGTTAGACTATGACCTGTTAAACCTGGAAACCAAAGGTTTAATGACTTCATTTTGGCTTTTAAAGACTAGTATTCATGACAAAATGACCTTTTCTTCTTTCTGAGCCCACTGTGTGCTATAACTGTTTCAGCAACAATTCACTAAAAGAACTGTCAACTTGTTAGTGTTTTTCTTTAACTACTTATATTTTGAACTTCCCTTTAAACACTCTGAAGGTATGATTGAAAAATGCTCAGTACCAAATTGTGTTTTGAATTTTTGTGTATTTCAGGTAAATCAAATAAAATTAAGAGTTACATGCAAAGAAGATACAATTGATAATTAGTGTGTATTACAAGCTAAGTTGTAAAAAGGTTAAAAATGTTGGATTGTGCATTTTTTTAAAGGTTTTGTTGAAACATACTTAAAACTTAGCATTGCAAGCCATGCAGCTACAGCTGAGTAGTCTTTTGAGACTTTCACTGTTTGATAATCCATCCTTCTCCCATGTGTGTTATCACACAAATTCTACTTCTGTAGCTGCTAAAAAACTTACCTTCATAAACAATATGGAGGAAAAGTAGGCTACTCAGAAATCTGGTTCCAGGAAACTTCAAATTACATCACTGATATAAAGTGTGAAATAAAATAGCATAGAACCCAGCATCTCATGTAAATTAAATGAGATTATTTGAAGAAGTACTTGTTCATCTAATTGGTTCACCAGCAGAAGGGAGGTTCTGAATTTGCCAACATTCTAATCTTGAAATGGTTTTGCGTTGCAAAAATAGGTGTTTGTGAAAAGAGATGGTCTTATATATTGTATTGTGAAGTGAATGATTGATTGTCTAAAAGATCACTCTTTTGAACGTGGGGCCGGGGGAAGGCCAAGGGGAAATTTGAATATAGTGAAATGAAGAAGGAATTCCATTCTAGATGCTTCAGAAATCACCAGCTTATATTTAAAACCTCGCTTTTGTAGTATCTCCTGATTTTCTTAATGTGAAGGTGAACAATTATAAATTTTGGAGCAGGCAGGGTAACATAGTTCAGTTTCTTAGAAATCTGTCTTAAGTGCACTTTGATTTAGGCGAATAGATATACATTTAACAGGTGAATCATTTCACTTTGATTTAAAATTCAGAGAGCCATTTGGAGGCCAACTAGGAGTTGACTGTTAAGGGGAGTTAAATGCAAAATATGTAATAGCTATATTAACTTTTTCTGTAGTTGTGTGTGTTCAGTGCTTGATCATAGCAGCTAGCTGAATTCTAAACAGAGCATAACATTTTGGTAGAATTTAACATGTAAATACTTTGAGGGTTGATTGAGGAGAAATATTTTAATTGCCTCTTTAGTTAGGTACCTCCCTAATTAAGCTGATGAGGATGGCTCCAAGGAGGGGGGTGGGCAGCACTGATCTTGCTTCTCTTGACTGCAGGGGAGTCTACATTCTTTACTTAAGGCATTCCGGTTGGAAGCTTAAGTTAAATGATATGTATACCCCCTCTTAGCAAATGTAATTGTTCTCATTTTAGCTCTTGTAGTTCAACCAGATGTACAAGGTGGTAGCAAAGATATTTTTTAATTAAAAACAAAAGCACTTTAAAATATACTGGAAGGGACTAGACAGACATGTCTGACCTTTCATTATTCAACAAGCTCTTTGGATGCTGTTTGATGCTGTGCAGATCTGAGAGCATAATAAAGAAGAAGGATAAAATTTTCCAAGTATGTGAAGAGATTTGCCTGTGTCAGGGTGAGAGTCTTGGGTGATGAGGGGAAAAAAGGCAGAAGAGGCTGGTTGAAATTGGAAATGAAATCTATCTAGAAGTCAGGCTTTTAATTTTTGGTAGGATGACTGGAATGAGTCATTGGCTGCTTGAGGAGGACAAGCTGTATGGGTCAAGTTCTGATAATAAGTTGTAGGACATAGATAAAAGTATTTGTTCATGTTTGCTTCTACAGCGTGGTATTACATATTTGCAGTGGGTGAATGTGAAAGAATGAGTGACCTTTGATTAGCTGCCTTAACTAGTGTGGCTGATTTACTGGAAAGGAGTTAACAGTTTTTAGGACTGCAATGATTTAGGTGTTATAGAATGGAAAATAATTTTTAGGATCAGAACTTTTAAGTGCATCAAGTTAATACAAAGTATGAGGGTTTTCTTATTATTATTTTTTCTTCCCTAACAGCTTTAAAATCTACTTGAAGACAGTAATATTTTATATAAAATCTGAACTAAATCCAGGAATGTTCAAGCTTTCTGTGCAACCAAATATTGATCTATTGCTAAATTCAGATTTTAGGGTTTTTAAACAGTTTAGTTGGGGACAACTTTGGATAGATTTCCCACCTTTTCTGGAAAAGCCCTTCAATTTTGTTGAAACTCTCTTGTATTAGACAGTAACAGTATTCCACTTTCTTAGGAATGAAGCAGGTCTTTAGGCTGGAGTTGAATTCTGTTTGATGTCATTGATGGTTAACACCTTGCATGTTTTGGTCTATGGAAAACCTGTTTTTGCGGTGAAGTAAACAATGATTCTTGAGGGATTTTTGTGTGATTTATGATTGGTTTTCATTTACATTAAAAAACCCCAACAAACCAAAACTACTTTTAACATTGATAACTGTGCCCTGTTTTAGTGAATGTCTGAAAATAAACCAGCGCCAAAGTCTAAATGGAAACAAGCTGTTCTTGCAAAGCTTAAGGGCACTTTGCAGCTATTTCTTAGCCTTTGTTTTCTGTCTGCTTTGTGCTTCAAAGTTTTTAAAAGTAGTTTATCCACTTAAAATTATGTAGGATTTAATGTCTCTTTGTTTTGCTTTGGCTTTTAAGGAGGTAGTGGTTACAAGGTAAACTTCTTGTTCATTTTAATGTGTTGAGCAGTCAGGTCTACGGCGCAGCCTTAAAAATAATTCAACTTGCAGAATTAAAGGGATAGCAAAATGCGGTGAGGACAAAGGTAGGGATGACATGATGTGCTAAATTCCTTTTATTATTGGATTACATTCTGTCAGGTTGCACTGATTGTCAGGGCTTCATTAGCAGGTGTTACTAGTCAGCTGTTGTGCCTACAGTGCACCACCTGCAAGTAATTTACGAAAAATCCTAACTTTATTCCCTTGAGGAAGAAATACAGGATTGTAATAGCTTGTAGAATGGTGTCTGTCTTATGTATCTGGCATTAGGTCTGTGTGAAATGGTTTTTAAAAGATAGGTAGGGATTTAAGAAAAGCTGGAGTTAACTTAATTGTTTAACAAATCTGGTTGATATTTAACTCTTTCATCACGGACTTTGAAGATTGTTGATGTAAAGGTATATAATGATTCCTTGCTATTTACTCTGTCTCACTTGACAGCAATGGGAGCTTAAAAGATGTTGTGCCTTAGATGAGAGGGAGTTATGGTGCAGTTTGCTTTATCTGCTCCATCTGCAAAAACGTAAAGAGGCAGATAATGCCGTTTATGTTGTTAGCTTTCAGTTCCAGCAAGAGATTTTCTTTGCTAACTTAATGTTTTGTTTCTTGTACACCAGTCTTTTGAGAATCTTTCTGTGGAGTCTGGGGGTTCACTGCATGAAAGGGATGATATTCAAGGTAGGTCATTCATTTAAGATTGATGAACACCATTTTGTATCTGGGCTTTTTTCTTCTAAAAATGTTCTAAATTGATGGTCGAATTATTACACCTATGCTGCCATTACAACTTCAATGTGGAAAAAAAAAAGTTATTGCAAAGGTTTCATTCTTTTGTGAATAATCAACCCAGGTTGCTTTTTTTGAGGGTGGGGGGAAGAACTAAGGCCTGAAGCACCTTCTGTGTGATGTCATATGGTTGGTGTTTTCTTGGGTCACTTTCTTGAAGAAAGTTGTGCTGACCATATGACTACTCCAGATAAAATACTATGACCCTTTAATTTCTTCTAAAACCTCTGTCAGTCCTGTTTAGAGTCAACTAGCATTAAAGACCAACTCAAGATCAGAGCTGCTTAAGCATTCACAGTTGGCTAATACTGGCTTTGCTCTCAGTGTGTGGTCATGTCTAAAAATCACTTCTTTGTGTTGGATGCTTTATTTGCAGGACATCTTCGAGCAGAGGAGGTTGATAGCATGCTCCTAAGAAATGACAGTGGAATCGAGTCGGCTCTGTCCTATGCTAAAGCATGGTCAAAATATACCAAGGATGTAGTCGCATGGGTAGAAAAAAAGCTTAGCTTGGGTGAGTGGCTCTTTCTGGCATTTAATCAGCTTTGTCATGATGAAATTAAATCTGTTGTCAGGCCTCTGTGCTGCAGACTGTCAATAATGTGATTTCTAAATTAGTAGCTGTTCTGCTGAAGTGAACAGAGCTATCATGCATTTCCTATAATTAAAGGCCTGTAACAAAGTGAAGGTGGTCCCCTCTGTAGTCTGTTTGTTAAAGAAAGACTGTAAAAAGCATTTAGCATGTGTTATAACTGTTGTGCTGTAATGTAAACAGTAACTGTGAAATTTTCTTAACAGAAGTGGAGTGTGCTAAAAACTTAGCAAAAATGGCTGAAACTGCTAAAGCTGTTGTTGGACACCAGGTGAGTATACCTTAGGGGCTTTATCTTAGTCTTAAATCTTTATTGGATGGCTTGCCCAGGAGTAAAACTCTGATGTTGAGGAATGGATTTTTAAGCTGATACAGAACTGATTTACGCTAAAAAGCAGTCATTAAAAGATCTGCATTTTATGTCTTTCCATTTGTTAGGGAAACTTGGATATATAATATTATTTTTGTTGAATATGCAGATCAGTTTTCACAACATTCTCTTTCCTGTCTAATATCTTGTATGCTTTGTGATTTGGACTTGTAGACTTTTTTCTAGTAAAATGAATCACAGATGAGAAATTAGTAATTTTCTATATTCATACCTGACATTCATACCTATTTTACTAAATATCTTACTAAATTTAATTGAAAATCTAGTTCAGTTATACAGATATTTAGAATGTCATTACACTTCTGTCTTACCTAGACCATTAATATGCTTTGTGCAATTTTAGGATTATATGCCATTCCAGTCAATATTCATTAATGCTTTTCAAAATGATATTGAGAACAGTCAACTTTGGCAACAAACAGCTGCTGCTCTCCAGTCAAACAAATTTGTGCAGGTATGCTTAAAGAAAAAGACAAAAATATATATAATTTTATAGAATATTTAAAAGAACAAACTTCCAACCTATATGCTTTTAAAGTACTCCATTAATATTTCCTGTCTAGCCTCTTCTTGGAAGAAAAAATGAGTTGGATAGACAAAGGAAAGATATCAAGGAACTTTGGCAGCGAGAACAGAAAAAAATGGTTGGTAATTATTTCGTATCTAACAGTTCAGTCTAGAATTCTTCAAAAGGATGAGACTTTCCAACTAGGCTGTTATGCACTTGCATTCACACATAGTCTCTAGGGCTTATGAAAGTAGATGTGACTGTCCATTTCATGGCAGTCTGGTATTTGTAGAAGGTTATCTTTCAATGGCTATGTATTTTGTACTGCATCATACAGACCATGCATAAGTCTCTTTAAACATCCCATTAAATAACTGAAAAATGAGTATTGTTCATTCTTCTGCTTTTTCTTTTGCTGCATTCTGCAGCAAGAGCTGGAAGCTGCTCTAAGAAAAGCCAAGTTGCTGTATACACAGCGTCAAGATGAGTATGAAAAGGCAAAATCCTGTACTGCTCGTGCTGAGGAGGAACATCTTAGCACAAGTGGAAGCTTTGTGAAAGATTTCAGCAAGCAACTGGAAAAAAAACGAAGGCTGGAAGAGGAAGCTCTTCAAAAGGTAAAGAGGTTTTGTTCCTTGCTTTTAAAGTTAAGCCTGTACTGGTTTTATTCATGCTTTCCCAAGGAGGGTATTTGAGTAACTTCAGTTCACATTTTTAATTTTAATCATGCTATGCTCTTTTGGGTTTTTATCTTAAAAGGGAGTCTCAAATACAAGCATATTGAGTGGAGTTTTTTCTTGCTTCTAGGATCAAGGCATGTAGTCCATCAGCTCATTATGCTTGTGTTTTCTTTAGGCTGAAGAAGCCAATGAACACTATAAAGCAAGCATGGCAGAGGTTGAAGAAAAAAGAAATGATCTGGAAAGCTTTAAAAGTGATGTTTTAACACAGCTTCGGGAGCTTATTTACCAGTGTGATCTTACTCTTAAAGCTGTAAGCATGGTTTTTAAAATATATTTTGCACAGATATTTATATATTGGTAAATCTAAGAGAAAGCCCCATAAGCCTCATTTTAAATAGAAAGCTTTCAAAGGACAGATGTCAAGCCAACAGAAAAAGGAGGAAAACTTCTAATCCATTTGTGTTCTCTTTCTGGTAGGAGTTAAAAAAAAATATGTGAGGGGGTCTTGAGCATTTCTCAGTGTTTCATGAGCTGTTGCCTTGCAAGCACCCTGACTACACAATCCTTATAAAATATCTTCTCAAAATTTTGATGGCAGTGATGTTCATCTGCTGCTTAAGAGTACAGCTTTCTTTGCTTTGATTAGTGCATTAGCAAAGATGTTTGGATCAAGCCCAGAACAGACATAAACACATTTCAGCCTTGATGGCAGTCTGAGTTAGTGCAGGATCCATTGTGACTAGTTGAATGTACTAGTTTGTGTATAATAGGGAGGTGATGGTGAAAACTGCATATTTATTACATGCACAATTTTTAAAAAAAGCTTGAAGAACGTAAGAACGCATTATGCAAAGAGATGGGGGGGTTGTTTTTGCTTTTTTGGGTTTTTAAATTTTTATTTTGGTTTGTTTGTTTGTTTAGATGAGACAATGAAAAATTAATGCTGGGGCGGGGAGGGAAAATAAAACATCAAACTTAACCCTGCTCCACAAGCAACCCCAAAACCAACCCATAAGAACTGTAGAAAGTATAGACAGACTTGTCAGTTCAGATGTATTTAAATTGCAGACTACTTTGCAGCCTGAAAGCTGATGAAGTAGTTATGCAGTGTCCCCCTTTTCTGGTGTCTGGCATGTGATAAAATCATTTAGAAGTGTTATGTAATTTAATGCAGAAAGTCTTCAGTTAATCTGCCTGCTTGGACACAGTTTTGTCCATTTCATGTCTCAAGACAATACAGAGTTCACCTGGGTTTGGAATTCCAACTACTTCATCATTGTAGTGATAATTAATATTCCCTCCAGAACACGAAAAAAGGCTTTTTAATGGCAAAAGCCCTTGCTGTTTATCTTGGTCAACCCAAAGTGAGAAGCAATTGGAATTGCCTTTGCTACTGCGAGGATTCAATAACCCAGAGAGGAGAGAAATACTCATGTGTCTATTACAGATGAAGTTCGTACAGTCGACTTTCAGGAGACTTGCATGAAGTAACACCGTACTATTTTCTAGTTTTCTAGTCTTATTTTTCAAATAATCTTCTGTTAGGGTATTAATTTGGGTTGAGCAAAGTGTAAGGGAAATACTTAGTAAATGATCTACAGAAAATGAAAACCTTTTTCTCCCAACAGGCAACAGTTAACCTGTTCCAACTGCAGCATGCTCAGGTTGTATCTCTGCCAGTTAACTGCCAGTCCCTCTGTGAGAGTGCCAAACTCTATGACCCTGGCCAGCAGTATTCAGAGTTTGTGAAAAGTTTGCCAAAGGATGGTGTTCCTGTTGAATCAGGTTGTTTTGAAACCCAGAGTTCCCAGGTTGATGGGTAAGTGCCAAAGTACAGGTGGCAACTGCTTGGTTTAGGATGGAACACTAGGCACATGTTACACATGTATAAACAAAACAGTGTTTTTGGAGGAACTAAAGGAATCCTGGTGTTCTACCATGCTTTACTATTCTCTTTGTCTCATCTTTTAGATGGCAGATTATATATAATGTTGACATTATAACCTGCCTCTGAATTCTAAGGCAGAATGTCATTTCATGCAGTAAGACTTGCTAAAACATTGACAATTGTTGTGCAAGACTTGACTTGTTAGTAGTTTAATGTAGATACTGGTTAATATGAAAAATGTAAATTTTGGACTTAGTAGTGTTGTGTGGCAGTAGTACTTGATAACCCGTTTAGAAAGTCTGTAGAGGTAGTTTTCCTCTTCTACAAGCCTTGCTGCTACATATAGTAGCTTCTTTCATACTGTTTACATTTGGCAACTTTTTGGCAGGAAGTGTTTCTCGATTTCTATCTCATGCTATGTGCCTAAAAAAAGCTCAGAGACCATTTGTAAGGACATGTTATAACTTAATTATTTTTTTCCAACCTGTTTGGAATGGAAATTTTTACTGTTAAACTATGGAAGACTCAGCTAATGTGGAAGTAAAGGCTTCAAGACAAAGACAGCTCTTTGTGTCTGTGTGCCAAATGCTTTTCCACCTTTAATTTGTTGTAAAATAGTCATCTTGGCACTAAAGCACCAGAATATCCATTTCAATCTGTGTGTTTCACAGTTCTACAGGAAAGCCTCGTCATCGTTTTTCAAAAGGAAACTAAATACAAAAAACCTAATGCTTGAGTCAGACTTCTACCAACAAAAGGCAGGAAATTCAAAGTTAAAGCTGAGATTCTTAATTCTTGTCTGTAAATTTCCTGCCTTTTAAGACTGATTTAGGCTATACTTATAAACTTTGACTTAGGGGGATTTAACTGTGTAGCTCCCTGAGAAACTGATGAGCATGAAATTTCCAGCACTTTGTGTGTTCTCCCAGCTATTTACTGCTTGACATTTATAAGAGTGTGTTTTTTCTCCTCCTCTCTCCCCACCTTTTATTTTCTTTGTCACTGTCTTGTGATTCTTCATGTACTTGATCATTTTTATTGTTTGGGTCTGCATTAATTTAAGGGACTGTTCCTTGAACAAATGCAAATTTTAATGGTTTTCAGTCTCTGTTTCCCTTAAGCTTGATAGGGTAGAACTGATTAAGGAACAGCTTCCTGACTGCTGAACTTGGCCAGCAGGCCATTTTGTCCCCAGGATGCTTCAGCATTTTAGATTAATTACTGTTAACAGTATTCTGTCCTTATCGTGAGAGTGGCTTTTCAAAATGGATTGACACTCTGGCAGCTTCAATACGTTTTCTGTGTGTTTAAAAAGCACAGCATTTGAACACCTGTGTGTTTATAGGTGGATGGTCCTGATGCCTGGTCAGAGAATCTTTTGGAGGGGAAAGCATAATAATAGAATGCAGTGGCTTCTGAATTATTCATATCTTCAGAGGAACAGGCTGTTTTTTCAAAATCTGCAAGATAATGTTCATAATACCATGAAGAGATGTGGAATAGCTGATTCTCTTTGGGTGGAGAGAAAACACTGGGAAATCTCACATACTTTATTGAAAATAAATGGCAACTCTTCTTTTTATATTTTTATTTTTAAATTTTGAAATTAAGCTTAATTATGACAATGACATGTCAAAAATGTGTGTTCATGAATATATGTAGTATTTTTAGTACCCAGGGATTTAAAAAATGCATTACTTTTTATTAAATTCTGTCTTATTCATTCTTCAAATTACTGTTTTCTTTCTGAAGGGTTTTTAATAAGCAATCAACAAACAGCGTCCATACATCCCATGGTAACTTATCTCAGTGTTCAGGAGATTTTCCTGCTCAAACATTAGATGATGTGGGAAGCCCAGTTTATCATCGTTCACAAAAGGTTAGAGAGAAGAGATCTTCCAGCAACACAGATATTCAAGGTAGTCCTTCTGTATTTCCTTTGGACCTCAGTCTCTAAATAAAAGAAAAAAAATAGAAAAAAAAATTTAAAAAAAGCTTGGTGTCTCAGTCAGAAATGTAACACTGAAGGGTTAAAAACGTATTATAAAGTTCAAACCCTATAAAACATTATGTACTTGAGCATAAGGACAAATGGAAAACTGCCTGTATGCATACCTAAATCCTTTGACAAGAAAAGTGAGATACAATTCAAACAGCAAGTACTGTCAAGCTCAGCGGACTAAACTATTTCCATTAGCTTTAGCAATTGAAAATCTGTTGGTTTTGTAAATTTTATGTTGACTGCAGGTCTTCTGCAAAAGCACAGTTGTTGAGTTGATGAAATTATTTTCTTAGCTCCTGAAGCTTTTACAGGAATACGTGCATTGGGGTTTTTTCACTATATTGCATGTTCGTGTAACTTGTGCGATATATTCCTATTTTGAATATAATGATAGTCTTCAATAACAAAAAAGTAAATTTTGTCTTTGACATTTGGAATTAGCAGACTTTCTTTTCAAAAGCAGTGCGAGGGCCACCACCGTTCAGATCATGGTCGGTTGGCAACCAGAGTGGAGGAATGTGCAGTGACTCTGAAAGTGCCGGGGGAAGCAGTGAGTCCCGATCCATGGATTCTCCATCTGCCAGCCCAGGTACAGCTATCCTCACTGCTATACTAATCTGAAGTCTTTTCCCTGCACTGTTTCGCATCAGTGAAGACATCATTGTTAAATGAGCAAGTACTGAGCAGAGCATGTAATGAAAAATGAACAGTTGGGTGGGACTGATACTTACAGCTTCCTGAAAATTTTTCTCATCTGCTAGGGGATTTTAAAAGACGACTTCCCCGAACACCTTCCACTGGGACTATGTCATCTGCAGATGATCTTGATGAAAGAGAGCCACCATCTCCTTCAGATTGTGGTAATGTTGTTTCCATACCTGAAGTCCCAAGAAGATGCTTTTTGTTACAGTGTGTGGCTTTTCTTTTTAATGTTCTTAAGAAAAGTGCTTTAACAAGGTGTGATTGCCAACAGCATTGTTTTTCAATACAGTGTGCATCCACTTGAGGTTGAGAGATGAAGAATAATGTTGAAGTCATTTTAATGAAGTGGTGCAGAATTGTCTTTATATGTTTAGGTTACTGTATGGGCAGGCATAGAACATTTCCAGTGTCTTCACCCTCTTGAGGTAAAGCAAATGATCCACTAACCATTCCCTCCAGATATTCGCATTTAAATTTAGCTGCATGGCACTGAGTTATGCAAGATCACTTCTAAACTTTGACGTGAAGTGCACAAATACATAGAGTTGATAAGTGGCAAATTGGGAAAAAGTGGATCCAAATGTTTAGGGTAATAACTGAGATTTTACCCTTTTCAGCTAAGATAAGCAAGTTCAGTAATGTCTGGCCCAGATTTGACCAGGCCATTTCTAATTTTCAAATGAATTTTGACTCTATAACTCCAATGTTGCCACAGGCATTGGAACCTGAATAATTGGATTATCAGAAATAGTTCTATGGTATATCTACAGTACTTACAAACTAATTTTGAAATATTTGTGGCACTTACTCAGTAAAGCCCTTAGGAAATTCTTTACTTAGTCATTATGTCCTAAATGTATCCTTTGCCTCCTAGGAATGAATCTGTGGTAAACAGTATTCATTTAGATCTAGACTTAGAGCATGGCAATGCGTTAATGAATGGAAGCATTCACTTGGAGTGGTATTGTTTAATCAATGTTTGAGCATTTAAGAAGCTTTCTGGGCAATTAACTGAATGTGTTAATTTTAAGTTATCTGTAAAACAAAGGGGCTTGGTTCATAGAGCTGTTGCTAGCATTTTAAGTAAATTGCTTGAAAAAATTTGGACACAAAAAGGACCAGTTGCTATTCTTTTTAGTTTTAGAATCCTCTAGAAAATATTTTGGCATTGTTAGAGGAAACTGAGAATCAGTGATTATTTTTTTTAATTTATTTTTATTTTATGTGGCTTCTGCCATGAGTGTGCGTTAATTCTTCCTTGCTGCAAAATACTCCTTTTTTTAAGTATTTCAGAAACACTACAGGCCAAAACAAGTCATCTTTCATCCTCTAGTACAGGATTTCAAGATGTATAAAATTAAACTTCCATGAATTGTTGCCTGAAATTCAAGGCAGTTGGAATTTAATGTCCTAATATTTTCACATTGCCACAATACAGAAGAAAATTGAATACTTAAAAAGGCAAAAATGATTGTTTGATTCTGCTTTTACACAAGATTGTTTGATAGTTAATGTCTCTGTTATGTGAACTGCAACATAGTTTTGCCTCCTTGTGATTGAAATGTTTTTGATTACTTTGGTAGTTGCCATTACTTACAGACTTGTGTTTTGCAGCACAATTCTAAAAAACCAGAATAACTACCATCGCAATAGTAGATATTAAAATGACTATAACAGGGAAATTCTCTTCAGGTTTAAATGATCTCACATCTGAAACTGCAAATTCTCCAGGACCTTTTAGAAATGCTAATATGTCCAAAGCAGCACAAACACACAAACTACGGAAGCTGAGAGCTCCATCTAAATGCAGAGAATGTGACAGCTTAGTGGTATTTCACGGAGCTGAATGTGAGGAGGTAAGTTGAAAATTAGTTTAAATTGCTCTTTTAAAAGTTGGGAGTTGTGGAAACTTGAATTATGTTTCTATATAAAAACTGGGGTTTGTGGCTTGTCTAATCACCATGAACTTAAAGCACACCATACTAATAAATTTTGTCTTTTGCTCACATATGGGGTGCCATACAGCAGAGAGATTTCTTATGGTGTCAGATTGTATGGAGCCATGTGCTTTTTTTTCTTCCCCTGTAGTGTTCGCTTGCATGCCATAAAAAATGTTTAGAGACTTTAGCTATTCAATGTGGGCACAAAAAACTTCATGGAAGGCTTCACTTATTTGGAGTGGAATTTGCCCAAGCTGCTAAAAATATTCCTGATGGCATTCCTTTCATCATCAAAAAGTGTACATCAGAAATTGAAAGCAGAGCACTGAATGTCAAGGTATGCTCAAGTTTGTTCATGCTGAAGTTTGACATAGTCTTAAAAAAAAAAGTCCTCTTAAGATTTTATTGCCGTCAGTATGTGTTTTACAATTTCCATTCAAATTGAAATAGTTATGCTGGTCTTTTAGGGCATCTATCGTGTGAATGGAGCCAAATCAAGAGTTGAAAAGCTTTGTCAAGCTTTTGAAAATGGAAAGGATTTGGTCGAACTCTCAGAACTCTATGCACATGATATCAGCAATGTTCTCAAGCTGTATCTCCGCCAGGTATGGAATTGAGAGGTCAGATGGAAAACCAAAGTGCTGTAGTATATTTCTTCAGTACAGTACAAAGAAACCACCCCTTTTCAGCAGTCCTACGGCAGCAGATTAAACAAGTGCCTTGCCTAACTTGCAATGGCTTCTTTTTTACATATGGAGACTGTGACAAGGGCTGGGAAACCTGCTGGGATTACAGTATGTATTCCACATGGATATTATGGCTCTTTTTAGTACCATATGCAGAACAAGCTTTTGTTTGTCTACTCATAGTAGAATTTAATTTCTAAAGCCTTTCTGATTGGTGAATTTGCTTGTCTTATGTGGAGTTTAAAAGATTCCCATGGTCTCGCCTCTTCATGCAGACAGATGCTGATATATTCTTGTTAATACCTGCTAACAAAAATTTCATGAAACGCTCATTGTGGTCATGATGTGTTCATTATGGAGGGATTATCCATCTTTTTCTTCTAAAATAGAGCTTCAAAGCTTCATGATTGAGTTTTCTAAAATAGTTTCAATACGTATGTGAAAAAATGAAGCTGGGAAGTTGCCCAGTGAAATTGAGTTACTCACTTGTTTACCCTGAAAGGAATAATCCTTAGCTGCGTGGTCCTGTCCTTTTCCTCACACTGGCTGTCAGAGGTGAGCATTCCAATCCTATGATCATCATCATTAAGCGATTTTGAAAAAATCATTTTTTTTCTTGAAATTTTCTTGTTTCAATAAGTTTTGATAAATGCTCAGTCCTGAAGCTATTGTAGGAAAGGATTAGCAAAATATTTCTGGAAAAAGGTGTAGGAAGGAGTATTTTTGTTAGCTGGGATTGGGTTTGAAAAAATTGGGGATTGAGCTAACGAACAAGGATTAAACAATGTCATCATCTAAGAAAAGATGCTAGACCAGAAAAAGTTGAAGAAAAATGGGAAGGAAACAAGTTAAAATTCAGGTTTAAGTGTGTTTCTGAAATGTTCTTATTTCTTCAGCTTCCAGAGCCCTTGATTTTGTTTCGGCTTTACAATGAGTTCATTGGACTTGCAAAAGAAAGTCAGAACACTAATGAGGAGTTGGATGTTAAACAAGCTAGCCCCAAAGCAAAGACAAGACAGTCACTCTGTATTGAACTGAATAGGATCATCATTAAAATTAAAGATCTTCTGAAACAACTGCCTGTACCAAACTATAACACACTTCAGTACCTTATTGGACACCTTCACAGGTAAGAAAATACTTCAAACGCAAACTGATGCTGAAAACTTAACTATTATATGTTGTGTGCTAGGAATCTCTTGTACCTTATAGATGACTGTAGAGGAAGAAGTCACATACACCTTTGAAGACAGTTCTGTTGCTGGTGTTTTTTCATGTAATGAATTCTCAAGTGAGAGAAGAATATGAAAGGGAAATAAAGCAGGGAAAGTATTGACCTCCATTATTTTTGATTCTCTGCTAGCATTGGGGTCAGCAGTAATTATTGTCACATGCAGGGATCTAAACATGATTTAAATTGTGATGTAACAAAGATAGGGCAGTGATTTGGTGGCTATTAACAGAAAATTGACACTTGTGTCATGTCCCTTAATAACCAAACTTCAGTCACATTTCACTTCCTCGTCCTCCAAATGCTGGTTTGTATGATGATGTACTAAACTGATGATTACCTATAAAAATGGGTAGTACTGGGCTATCGCTATATTATTACTTAGAATGAGAGACATTCTTCTCCCCAACCCCAGAAATGCTTAATAGCCACAAAAAACTTTAACAAATAGGACATAAAAACACCCTGTGTGGGAAGTCCAAGCCACTGTTAAATGTGGTCTGCACTGAAGATTCTGCCTACCTACCAAACCCACTTTCAGTTTTTTGTCTCTTATCCTCTTTAGACATAAGATAATATTTTAATATCAAAAGTATTTTTGAAGAAATGAAACTCTCTAACGCGCGGGAGTTTCTTTTGTTTTGGTTTTTTTTTCCCTCTTTGTGCAGAGTCACAGAACAGTGTGATGAAAATAAAATGTCAGCCAGCAACCTTGGCATAATATTTGGCCCAACTCTGATCAGACCACGTCAAACCGATGCTACAGTTTCTTTGTCATCACTTGTGGACTACCCTTATCAGGCCCGGGTAGTGGAGCTGCTCATAACATACTATGAAAAGATATTTGATGTCTCATTGAAACCACTTCTGAGTGCTTCTCATTCTGAAGAAACAGCTGTTACAGTCAGAGCTGCTTTATCTGCAGATGAGAGGGAGCAACAGCAGCAGAGGAAATCGTTCATTGCTGTGAAGGAAGTGAGTGACTCTTGTGCTGCCACAATGTTACCTGTGCCATCTTAACTTTTGTGTTAAATGCTGGAGCGTTCCAGAGCACATTTCTAATAAATATTTGTGGGTTTTTTTTAATAAGGAGTGCCTTTTCTGTTGAGTTCTCATTTACTTCTGCTCTGACTTTTGTTAGCAGGGTATTCAAATAGCTCCAAGTGAAAGAGCTTCAGAAACAGCTGCGCTCTTTTTGGAATCGAAGAATAGCAAGAATACAAAAGAAGAAGCAGATACATCTGTAACTGGTTAGTATGCTGTTAACTCTGCATGTGGGTGAATAAGGAGCCCTGGATGCATTAGATTATAGTGCATGTAGCTCTGCAATATAGACAGAAGCAAGTGATAGAACCTGTTAATCACTGCTTGATATACTGTTCAGTTTTGTAAGGAGAACAGAGAATTAAATCTTTCTAAAGGCTTTTAAGAAATATGTGTTTATGGAGTCAGAGCTTAAAATATTTGGTAAGAGAATATAACAGTGGTTTTGTTTCTCCCTCTTTTTTTTAAAAAAGCAAACAAAACAAAGCCATAATTATGCTGTGACAGTGGATTTCTGAAATCCACTACAATGCTGTAAACTAATACCCAGCACTTTATGTATTTTGATCGCTGTTCCCCCAAAATGTGTATCATTGCCACTCACTGTAACTAAACTGGAAGGCTTTGGGAAGAGTGAAATTGTCTGACAGAATCATCAAAGCATTTTGGATATCAGTATTTCTGCTTAAAAAACCCCAGGTTTGCTAACCTAAATCTAACTACATTTTTTTCTGTTTATCTGCCTATGCTACTACAGGGGTTTGTTTTAATGTAGGTATGATTTCATGTACTTCATTTAGGAGTAACTATACATAATCCCTTTTAATTGTACTGATTTTCGTCTGATGTTACCAGTTCGGTCATGTCCCGTACATAAACAGTGCGACATACTAAAACTGAAAATATTCAGGGATGGCAAAGCACCAGCCAAAAAGTGAAGTGTCTCTTTGTGTGTTTTCTCTTTGGTTACAGCTGTACAATATGTTTTACTGCTAGTGAAAGGCTAACATTGGGTTAGAGTAGGATATTGCTAGTATGTATACAAGCTATCCCTAAAAACTGTTATCCCGTTAAAATATTAACTAGCAAGGGGTCATTGAAGTCTTGCTGACTTCTCTTTATACTTGGTGCAAAGATCCAGTCATATCTGTTTGTGTATTTCTAGGTGATGCTGTGAGTCCAGCTTCAGAGAAAGACAATGATCCATTCATTTCTCTAGGTGAAGACCCCTGTAAAATGAACTTACTTCCTGTAAAACCTAACCGTCAGCTTGCCAAAGTTCCGTTGCGAGCTCCAAGGACAAAACCAGTGTCTCGCCCTGTCAGCCTGCCTGTAGACCGAATACTTCCTCCATGTGTTTTGAATGAAAGAAATTCACGAAATGCAGGGGCAGTAAGTTCAGAGAAGCTGGGCAGAAGCCCTACTATTGAAGAAGTCTCAGAGGTGAAGGCACTCCCTGCTGTTGATACCTGCTGCAGACTTCCTTGTTACGACACCCAGATGCTGCGAAAAACTTGGGACAAGCAGTACAAACAGTATGATATCACAGCAAGGACAGCAATGATCATGACTAATGTGCCCCAGGAGATCCGAGCACTTGAGAGTGGAACTGCAGGTGCTTTATCATCCTCATGCAGCCTTGGTAACAATTCAGCTAATGCCATTCTTCCTAATAAGCCATATTCTGTTGTTGGGTCAGGAAGGACAGCAGCAGAAGAGAATGGTCCTGATGTTAATCCTCTTTCTGCCTTTAGGGCACCAAGAACATTGCAGCCACCCCCAGGGACATTTTATAAACCACCCTCTAACAAATCAAAAGAAAATGGAGATGGTTCTTCTGCTAAAGCTTGTGCACCAACCAGTGCTAGCTCTGTGCTCCCCCAGGGTAATACTGTGAAACCGGCTACGAGCTCTGCACTTCCATCAGGTGATGCTGAACAAAACACAAACGAACAGAAATCTAGCTCAGAGGATATTCACCCCACAGATCTGAAGCCTGCTTACCATAGACTGAGACCAAAAAGGATCCAGGAACTGGAACACAGGGAAGCTCATTTTGTATAGGGTGCAAATTCCTCTTGGACTTATATGCAATTTGTTGATGTTGCCAGTGGAGGCTTCCCTTTGCCCCTTTATCCTTTGCCTTCCCTTGAGAATCCCACTTTTGTGCCATATTGGAGTTATTTTTATATATGCAGCATTTTAAAAATGGGGGGAGGCCTGGGGAACTGTGAATTAAATAAGTCAAACTTTTTGTAGTTCAGTAGCTTTCAATAAAGATGTAATACATTCCCAGTCTAGACACAGTTAATGGGTTCATTGAATAAGACACTGAGCTTCATTTCATTGTGTGGAATGGAGTGCTTATTCATAGAGAAACAGCTATTTTTCTTAATAGATGTTATAATAAAAATGGAAGGTTTAATGTTCACTGTCTAAGCATAAACCAAAGCTTGTGCTTTGCTCTGTAAAAGCATTTGTTCATTTTTCTAATCTGTGCAATTAAAGCTTTGCTCTTGAACAGGCTTACATACTGGCCAGCATGGCCATAATTATGTATCATATGTGTATATTTTAGGCAGACATGGTATCTGTTGCCAGTTTTCTATGTTGTCACTTTAATTTTTTTTTTTTTGTACAGCAAGGATGCACTTACTGAGCTTTACTATTCAGAAGCAGCAATCAATTCACATCTGGTTTCTTTGTGTAGCTTAGGGAATGGGGCAAATGTGCACAGCCTGTTTCACTTGGGTGCCCTTCTGGAGACACTCAGTTGCTGTGGTGCTGTCCTTTCCCAGGTGAATGAAAAGGCAGTGACTTGCTTGCTATAGATCAGTCTCACCACTTAACCTGGTGTAACTGAAATGAAGAGCTTTTTTTCCAAGTTTCAGTGAAACAGCTAAAAATAACCAAAAATCAGCATTAGTAGGTGCATCTAATGGTTTTCACTTTGTATTAAATGGTTTTTATGTGTACACTGTGTTATATTTGCTTTAAAATATATTAACGTGTTAACATTTCAGTGACTCTATGGCTTCTATATCTGGATTTCTTCTAACTTATTAAAATACAGATGTTTGGCCTTTGCAATAGTGTAGTACTCTCCTGCATCTATCTTCTGGGGCTGGGGGGGTGGCACACTTTTCTTAATGGGATTACAATTAGCGTGACCCTTTCTTGCGTACTATAGAGTACAGTTGTTTTGGCATGGTGCTTTCTACTGATGTAAGCACCAAGATGACTCTCAAAGGACAGCAAGGACAATCAGTTTTCTGTTTTTGCGACATGAAATACACTGGACTTTAATACACCCCTTACCTTTGTCAATCTTCCCAAAACACCACAGATAAAATCCCACACTCTGTTTGGTGGACATAATCTGATTTTTATTTCCAGAATTCGCAACACTGGACTTTGATTCCTTGTCACATTTCCACAGAAGCAGGGCTTGCATTCTTGGCAAAGGCCGTCCTGTCACTGGATGGTTCTGGCTGTGCTTGGGGTCATTTCTTTGGGGAGCTGCCTCTTATTACAGAAAAGCTGAAGGTCTCAGATGCTGCTGTCTGCCCAGACTGGTGTTGGGAGTTGCATAACAAAATTTGTGGAAAGGCTTCTTGACATAGATGGTAATTTGTTCTACTTTGACAATGGAGGAGTGGACTATATATACCCGACACAGCTGGTTAATGAATCATTAAAGGCAGTGTAGCATAACTTCATAGCACAGTTGTGAAAGGATCAGTATTGATTAGGACCCCAAGATAGCAAAATAATTTGTGAATTATCATTAAATTTATTGTCTCACTATATTTAAGTGTTTTAGCATGTCTAGCACTGGATATGGTAATGGCTTAAGAAATCAATTAAACTCCTCGATTTAATAATTTCTTAATTTAATAAAGCTGTTCACCTAGTGTGATAGAGGGTCTCTAGTACTACCCAGAGCAGGCTCCCGAGACAGAATTACAACAGTGGATATTAACCCATGAGAAACAGATATTTCTTAATCAAATCATAACACCAGTTATTACTGGCCCTTGCCCTACTCCTTTTTATGTAACATCTGCTTCCATATTTTGCTGGTACGAAAGGTTTCTGCTTTTTTTAAGGTGTTTCCCACAGCCCCGCAGGTGCCAGCGGGCTGGGCCGGGAGCGGGGAGAGAAGGGCCCGGTGCCTGTGGGCGGGAATCCGTAGGTGTCTTACAAACCCACGTTATTTCAGGGAAAACATCAATTTCAAAAGATGATTTACGTGTCTCAGCTTTATAATGCTTTCGACTGTTTTTATGTAATACAAGCGAAGTAGCCAGGGCACGTCTTTGGAAATGGAAACCTTTGGAGCCTAAACGAGGTTATGACCGTGCTGCCCAGCGTGGCGGCAGCGCCGGAGGGGCTGCGGGGCGGGGCCGGGGGCTCTTCCCGAGCCTTCCCCTCAGCCCGGGGACAGCGCGGCCTGCGGGGGAGGCTGGGAGCCGGCAGCTTAATGGACACTCTGTGACTTCTTAATTTGTCCGTTTTCGTAAACGTTTGCACGGTGGCTTTACGTCCGTGTTGTGTTCGGGCCCGTACGCTGAGGGCCCTCTCGCCTGTGAGGGAGCGGGGGGGGCGGCCGCGGCAGCGGAGCCTTACGCCTTGCGGAAAAGACTTTGGTTCCCTTTGGAACTGAAAATGTTTCGAATGGCCCCTCTTGTTTCTTTTGGTTCAGGTGCAGATTTCCCTCTGTCTTGCTTTGAAATGGCTTCACTCCAATGGAACTGCAGTAATCCTACCCACCTGCCCCAGGTGACAGATTGTGGGTCGTGCAAAGTGCCAGAACCCTGCAGCTTGAACTCTGGCGAGGAAACCTTTTGCTGTCAGATTTGTTTGGTAATTGCATTTTCTGAAGTCATAATGCACTGCCTCATCCCTCTTAAAGCTTTGGCAGAGTACCGACTTTTGTAAGTCGCTGACCTAATTAGTCCTGACAGCTTTTTGTTTAGTAGGGCCCCTGATGCTACCAGAACTACCCTTCTGAAACCATCTTTTCAAATACGGGGTTTGTTCAGATCTGAAGAAATATATTCGGAAATATCAACATCCTAACACAGACTTGATTGTACTTGGGCTGGTCATGTTGGATGTTTGGGAGGATTTTTATTCATGAGTCCTTAAACTCGCAGATTGAGCTGTTCTGTATCAAGCAGGGGATTAAAACAATCTCCTTAAAACTGAGCAGTGTTATTCTGCAAGTGCTAACTGCATCTAAGATATGTGTTTCTTTGCTGCCAAGCTGAACATTCCTTCAGAAACCTTTCCCTTTCAGCAGTGCTCACACATGAGGTAAGCTTTTGTGGTAAGTTTTCAAGGTTTTTGTTGCTTCTGTGTAAGAAGTCTGTGTTTTTCTTGCAAATCCGTGAACTCTTCAGCTTCTGTGTAGCAGAGGCCTAATGGAGCTAATCTGAAAGCTGACACGAAATGCTCTGTGAAGGCAGCGCACGTATGGTAACGTTGGTAACTTAGCTCAGAGCGTTTGTACTTTTTGAGTGACTTCGCTACATACCACTGTGGCTCACCGTACAGAGTGATCTCAGAGCACATAAACTGTGTTCTGTTTGGATGAAACTAAACTGAAACGTGTGCTTCAGCACCGTACCTGATGTGCTGCAGCTACTAATGCACCTTCAGTCTGTGCCTGGAGCTCATCTGAAGTAACTCTTAGGCAAATAGTGCTTGGGTCCTGGGTCCTCAGCACCCACTGTTTCACTATAAAGCTGCTCTTATTGGGCCAGCCCACTTGTCAAGGTGCACATAATATGCTGGAAAAATAGAATAAACCCAATGTTTCAACTTCCCATTAGCAAAGTGGGGTGGGGGAGAGGGACAGGGAATGTCTGATATTTACAAATGATGGTGGATATTTAGAATATTCATGGAAATAAGTCTCACAGGAGGATTGTTTGGAGACAAGCCTTTCTGAATAAAATGTTCTATCTACATGCCCATTTATATTCATAGAGGGAGGGAAATTCTTTTTCTAATTTAGAGATCCAAGGGACCCGTGGAAAGTGTTTCACTCACAGGCAGAAGAAAAAACTATCCTAAATCTTCCAAAATGTTAAATGTTTGAGGAAGGCGAATGCTAGGAAAATCCTCGCTCCTCAGGCCTTATGCAGCTGGGTGACAGAACAATGTCTATATGAAGTAAACTGAATTACGCCTGAGGTAGAAAACATGTCGTGTGTGTTTCCACTGCTTTGTGCTTGTTTATCCACAGATTGGGGTGATTAGCTCACTGTTGTGTTTGCATAAGAATGGGATCTGTTTAAGATTCCACATTTCTCTGTGTTTGGCATGGAAGAGTCTGATTGCAATTGTCTTTCATTAATAGAAATACACCTTTCAAACAGAGATTCCATGGGGCCTTTTCTTAGTCTTTCTGATTTTTTTGTCATTTCATCCTGGTTTGACAGAACTTCCCATTCTTGTCCTTCAGGTTACTCCTTACTCATTTCAGAGGGAGGCTCCTGAAATACATAGGAAACATCTAAAAAGCTTCAGCTTGGGTTTTCCCCAGCAGTTTGCGATGGCTGAGTGCAAAACTTACCTTAACTCAGAAAGCCCAGACCTGCGTTTGTGCAGTTTTCTTTACCCACACGTAGATATATCTGTTTATTGATACAAGATACATTTATACACACCCACTCCTACAGTTAGTCTCGGCAAAATTGTGTCAGCATTAATTGTGTTAGCTTTCTAGTGAGCCTGTGTCGGGGGACATGCTCTTCTACATGTGTAAGAATGTCTCATGGGGTAGGAAATGGTGCTGGAAAGCATTGTTGAACATTAGAAGTGCTGGCCCATGAGCACACCCAATACACCTAAGTGTGCATATTTTTTAAGCTATCTTTTCACATAATTTTTAAATTCTCCTTATTTTAGAGAAATATTTGCTTGTGGTACTGGAGAGATTACTGGGGATGTTTTTATAATTTGCTGGATGAATAGCATTTAATCAGACTTGATTTTTTCGTCAAAAGTCAGGAATAAGCCTGGAAATAAGAAAACAAAATTCTGATATTTAAAACAGCTGTTAAAACTATGGCATATGTGTGTGAGGTAAGGGGATATCACAACACACATACCATGTGACCCCATGTATTGCGTGTAGGTGCTCATGAAGCACGTAACGGGGAACTTTTATGTTATCAGATATCTACTGTAGGCATAGTGCAAGAACTATCACCAAATACCTATTTCCATTTATTGCTTTATTTATGTTCTGATACATAATTGGAATGTCTCATGTTTTGTTGCTGCTGGCAACAAACTACAGATCTTTAGGAAATAGTTAAGTCATAGTCACCACTGTGGGTAGAGTTACAGTGAAATTGTGTAGCGTGCTCCATAAGCTGAACTGTATTTTCACCTCCCATGTAAAATGATAGGCCCTGCAAAAGCTTTCTCTGTTTACTTCTGAAGATCCCTTTGTAAAGCTAAAAAGCAAAAACGGGTCACAGGAGCAGCGGATGTAGTTGACCATAGAAAGCAAAATATACCCTACCATCATCCAATCGTGATGTAAAAAATCTAATTAGGAGAGATTAGTTTAATCTGTTAGAGCTGTCTCTGCAAACATGTGGACAGCAAAAAGAGATCCATTTTCTTAAAATAACTTGCCTTAGGACTTTAGAGTTAAAATGTTTGTTTGCTGGATAAAACTATTAAATTATCTGTTTTCCTCACACAGTGGTAGGGCTTAAACACAGTCTGCAGCTGAGAAGAAGCAGCAGTGCTGGTTTCTCTGCTTTGCACTGCCATTGGTCAGAGTTAACTTCTGTCTGTGGCTTTATGAGCTTTGTTTCTCTGTCTAGATTGAAGCAGGCTGAGTCTCACCTGTGATATGAACATATGCTCAACAGAAATTAGATCAAAGTCACTTGTAAAAGAAGAGGTTGCCACAGAATCATAGAATAGAACCACTAAGGTTAGAAAGAACCTCCAGGACTAAGTCCAACCTTTGATCAAAAACACCACATCAACTAAACCATAGCCCTAAGTGCCATGTCCAGTCATTTCTTGAACGCTTCCAGGGATAGTGATTCCACCACCTTCCTGAGCAACCCTTTCAGTGAAAAAATTCCGCCTGATATCCAGCCTGACCTTTCCCTGGCACAGCTTGAGGCCATGCCCTCTCGTCCTGTCACTGTTTGCCTGGGAGAGGAGGCCAGTCTCCATCTTGCTACATCCTCCTTGCAGGCAGTTGTAGAGAATGGTAAATTCTCCCCTGAGCCTCCTCTTCTCCAGACTAAACCCCAGCTCCCTCAGCCACTCCTCACAGGATTTACTCTCCAGACCCTTCACCAGCTCCACTGCCCTTCTCTGGACTCGCTCCAGCCCCTCAGTGTCTTCCCTGAGGTGATGGGCCCGCACCTGGACGCAGCACTCGAGGTGGTGCCTCACCAGTGCCGAGTACAGGAGAGCAATCCCTGTCCTGGTCCTGCTGGCTGCACTGTTCCTGATCCAGGCCAGGCCACCCTTGGCCTTCTTGGCCACCTGGGCACACGCTGGCTCGTGTTCAGCAGCTGTCAACCAGCACCCCCAGGCTTTTTCCCTCTGGGCAGCTTTCCAGACACTCCTCTCCCAACCTGTAGCACTGCCTGGGATTGTTAGGACCATTTGGCAAATGGCTGTCACACTGGCCAACCTCCAGTCACCTGGGTCCTCCCTGGATTAGCAGGACAGATGATAAATGGTGGAAGAAGGCTTGGTGAGCTCGTTTGCCAGTTCCTTCAGTACTCCTGAGTGGATCCCATCCTGCTTCATAGACTTGAGAGTGTCTGAGTGGCACAGCAGGTCACTAACTACCTCGTAATGGATTACAGGGGGTTTTCTGCTCCCAACCCCTGTCTACCAGCTCAGGGGACTGGTTGCCCTGAGGATCACCAATCTTTATGTTGAAGACTGAGGCAAGGAAAGTGGTTTCCACGGCCTTTTCCTCATCCTTGGTTACAATGTTTCCTTCTGCATGCAATAAAGGATGGAGATTTCCCTTGGCCCTCTTTTTGTTGTTAATGCATTTATAAAAACACCTTTTTTTTTTTTTTTTCACAGCAGTTGTTAGTTTGAGTTCTGGCTGAGCTTTTGCCATTCTAATTTTCTCTCTATGTGACCTAACAACGTCCTTGTACTCTTCCTGAGTTGGCTGCCCCTTCTTCCAAAGGTCATAAACTCTCTGTTTTTCCCTGACTTCCAGTGAAAGTGCCCTATTCAGCCAAGGCTGGTGGTCTTCCCTGCTGGCTCACCTTTCAGCACATAGGGACAGGCTGATCCTATGCTTTGTTATCCTTTGTGCCAGGAGCCAGGTTAAAGTGGGTGGTGTAGGTGGCACCTGTGTGCAGGGGCTCGAAGTAACGGTGCTGGGAAAGCAGCAGAGTGCAGAGTGCAGTGCTCTGCTGTCAGAGCTGCAGTGGGCTCTGGGGGAAATTTGGAGAGTGTTAAATTAGTGAAGCAGTTTTGTGGAGGATTCCCAAAGGTGTCCCCAAAGCCCTGTGAAGGGGAAAGAAACAGGCAAACACTGCCACATCCTTTTTAAAAATTTTTTAATAATGAAGGCTGGATTGTTGTTCAGCTTCTACTTGGAAGAAAAATCACAGGGAAGCTGTGATAGTGCTTACACAGAGTCATCACCCAGCATGAGCACTGGTGAGAGGTTTTTGCTGTTTCAGATGCCCTTTACAGCTGAAAATCTATAGGGAATTCAGTGTTCACTCAGTTCATAAGTGTAGGGGTCTTTTTCTGATTTTAGTGGAGTGTTGTTATCTATGTAAATGAACTTCTTTTTTGGAGACTGAATTTCTTTCAGTGCCTGTTCTCTTTCTGATTGCAGCAGTCCCAAGCCACCACTGATTTTATGAGCAGGGTGCAGCCTGTAAAGAATGAAAATAGATCTCCACCATGACTAATCACTCCAGAAGCTCATGTACCTTCTCAGTCCAAGTGGAGTTCGCCACACATTGTTGCTAGGTACTGTTCTTTATCATGGCTCTACTCTGCTTTTTTGTTATATTGTTTTGCTCTACTTAAAGTAGTAGAGCTTGAATCTTAACCACACAAACCTGTTAGTTTGTCTGAGTAATGCACAGATAGGAAAGGATATTTCAGGATTGACAATTAATTATTTGTTATTTATCCTGTGCTGCTACAGGTTATGAGGTTTATCTGTCCAGTGTCTTCTGACTGCATTATTTAAGTTCTTCTTTTCCTACAGTTTTGTCTCATGTTCACCTGTCGAATTTAGGTTTCAAAGCAGTATAAGGTTAACTCACATCCCTGAAGCTGTTCCATTTAGGAAAGCAAGGTTCTTTCCCTTTAGCTCCTAGTAAAAGTTTTATAAACAAAGCATTCTGGGGAGGTATAAGTGGATCCTTGTTCATCATAAAATTAGAGGTGTTCCTGAAGTGTGTCTGATGAGCAATGTAGAAACTTTCCTAAAGTTTTGTATGTTGATTGAACTTCATGCATTAATGCCATAACTTCAGTAGTTATTTTAAGTACTTTTAAATTTTAACTCATGTAGCAGAGTGTTAACCTTGGTAATCAATCTTGTAGTCACTTTCTTGGAGAGCATTAGAGCATTTTTTTGTCCCTTTATGCATATTAATTAGGTTGTCTGTCATTGAATTACTTCTCTTATAAGCAATGTCTCCCTGTCACTATCAACAAATATAACTAGCAAGGTTCAATGTAAAAAAATCTTACAGATTCCATAGCAAGCACAATCTGTATAACCTGACTTACTGCTCTTTTTTTCCCACCAAGGTCGATTGGCTTTGGCTTCTTCTTTACTACTTGTATTTTTAGTCTGAGAAAAATAGTTAGATTTTTCAAAGCAAATGCTAGCAGCCATTTTATCTGGCAGTCATCATCTCATTCATGGCCTTGCACAGCAAATTTTCTAGCTACTAGTAGTACAGCTACTACAAGTTACAGAGTGGTGCAGGTATGTCATACATAACGAGATACTTAGAAACATAAGCTAGGACTCTCTGTAGTGCTGTGGAATCTCTCATTGAGACAGAAACACTTAATGATGGGTGGCTCAGTAAAGAACCATCAGGAGGAAGAGGAGAGGTCGGGCCATTGGCAGACTACAGATTCTATGGCCTTGACACAAAGGCTGGAATTTCCTTTCACAGCTGTTGCAGAAAGATTGCAGCATGCATCTGGGGTGTAGAGGAAGGCAAGAGGAGCTGGAGCACAAAACTATCTCTTCCTCATTTGTTCAGCTTCAGGGTTCATTTTTCAGAGTAGCAACAGGTTCAAGAGCCCTGGGCTACACAAAAGTGTCAGAAAGCTCTCTGACTGCCTATTGTTGGCAACTCAAAGTGGGAGGCTGTCACACCCCAAAAGTGTATTTCTTTAAACCATCAGGTGTTAGTCCATTTACTCTTCACAACAGCAGTAGCTTTTTATAGCTAGTCTTACTTCTTGCTCTGTAACTTAAGCAGTTAGAGTTGATGGAGGGACATTGAAAATAGCATTGAACTGTTGATCTCCAAAGTATGGAAAATGCTCCAAGTTTGGTTTTGCTTGGATGTTCTTTATGCAGAACTGTTGCTTTATTATCTGATCCCCAGTGAGCAGCACAGCCAGTTCTTACTGTTTGGCCTTAAATATCCTGCTTCAGTCACTTTCATGCCTGGTATATCAGAAGAGATTGCACATTCTTTAGGGTCCTTTTTACCAGGGTTAGTCATGGCTGATGCCTACCCTTCCTTAATGCTGGCCACCTCTTCCCTTGAGGTTGAAATTCTTTTTTAGTTCATAAAATGTGCACCTGTGATGATTTTCTGAAACAATCAAATCTCTTATCTAATGTTTTTCACTACTGCTTTGTTGACACATTAGGCCAAAATATCCTGACTTGTTTTCCAAACTTTGTCTCTTAAAATCAGACAAAATCTTCAATTAATATAATTTCCAGAAACAAAATTCTGGAAGAATAGTGAAAAGTGAGACTTAAAAAAAATACCTAATCCATGAGTGGTTTTATCTGTGTAAGTTTTTGTAGAGGTTTGGGTAATTTGGAATGGAAGCCCCCCCAGTCTTCCCATAAAATCAGTTGTACTACTTCACCATTCTTATAATCAGAGTGTGCTTTCCAATATCTGACTTACATTTCCTTTTCAACACACTCCCAGTTACTAATCATTCATAAAGAAACTACTCTTCAATCATTTAAATCCTATAAAGCAGCAATAAAGTAGGAAATTGATGCAGGTAGCAAATTTTAATGATTTGTTTATTTTTTAACAGGCCTGTGTATCTGATATTTGGATTTACATGTCAAATTTCCTTTTTCCTTTTGAAGGTAAAAAATCCTGGTGATTTTAATGAGTCATGAACCTGAAAAACAGAGCATGCAATGGTTTAAATTCTGTAATGTCTCTACTAAAACGTAATGGGAGTTGCTGAATTTAAAAATATAAAAATAGGAGATCCTGTATTTTTTTAAGGAAATGGCAACAGAATGGATTTACTTTTATAAATCCATTTCAGACTCTGTTAATCTACATATATTAATCATGTCTGAATGGTAAACTTAATTGTATCATAATAGCTTAACAGTTTTATATAAACTGATGTCTAGTAGTAAATTCATCTTTTCTTGGAAAAAAATAGTTTGAAAACACAGATTTTTTTTGCGATAAATGATGCAACAGTTAACTGCCTTCATTACATGCAAGTCCAAGTTAATAGCCAGATTCAATGGTAATGACTTTTTTTATTCGAAAGAGATGTTTTTCCTCTCTACTGCTTTTTGGTGCTGATAAATGTGTCACAGGAAGTAGCCTCCAAACAAAGGAAACTCACTATTTTTCATGCATGATAGTGTATCAAGTGCAAAATTAAATGGTGCAGACAATGAAAGGAACCGATCTCTGTGATAACATAATCTTAAAATAAGAACAGAAAGCTGTTATTTTGCTCTAAGGTCTGTTTCTGCTGTCAGCTGAGAAATGGCAATGCATCCTTTGCCACAGGTTAACCAGAAGTGTTGATGCAGAAGAATGAGCTTCTTTAGGCAAGTCAGACTTCTACTCTGGAAGAACTGGATCCTTCGGAAAAGACAGAAGGTAAAGTATTAGTCTTTGGATTTCAGGTTTGAACCATGCACTCCACTGGATTAAGTGACTGGTACGTTTATCAGCGTGTAAAACTCTCAAGTCCCTCAAAGGATCCCATGTGATCTTTGTAGGGCCCTGTTGTCTGACATCTTGTCTGGTGCAGTTTGCAAAGCTGCTCTTTACGGACCAAACGTAGAATACCTGTGTTGGGATTTTCTTTGACAAATAATATTGTGTACCAGAAGAGTTGTGGGTAGTAATATTTATATATTTTCACATAAGAAGATCTGTTGTTAGAAAACATCATAAGCACCATTCGGCTGAGGAGGGTTTGATTCCTAATTTTAGATTTGATCTTCACACTCAGCTGCTCTTAGATGTGATTCTAGTTAGGAACTTACAGTTCACACAGATTTTGTCTTTTTTAGTATGGCTGAATGACGTAAGTAAAGCAAAAGCCAGAAGTATTTTAAGTACTTTCAATCGTCTTAGATCGTATGATATTTTGTCTTACAGCAGGACTTCATTGCAGAGTCAACAGCTGATCCACAGCCAATTTAAGCTTCTCACATTTGTGTGGTCTTATCACTCTGCTTGCTCCATTACAGCTCTGTCTGGATATTACATTTCTCTGTGCACATTGCTGGGATTTCTGGCTATTTATCATGTGGTTCTGCAGGCTTATGGGCTGCTTTCTGATACTTCTAGTGAATTCTGAGACAGACACCTTTGTGTCCTCCGGATAAGGTCCACAGGAAAGAATCAGAGGTCTGACAGCACTGGTCTGTCCTTACCACACAACACATTGTGTGCCAAGTTGAAAGAAAGCTTCCCTTGGGCGTTAGATTTTCTAAACTAGTTAACTTAGAAAGGAGCTAAGAAATTCAAGGCTGAGGATTTTGTATTTTGTGGGGATGAAGAAAGAATCAACATCTGAGCATTAACACAGATTAACTCTGCAGCAAAGGTGGAGCAAGGAGTCTCGCCAGTTCTTGCCCCTCTGATTTTATGAGTGTTTAGTGCTTGTCCCAAATGGGTAACCAAATGGATGGCAATGGATGTTGATCAGACCTTGTGGGCTCTGCTGGGAGGGGTCTGTAGCGCTGTATTCTGAGCTGTGCACAACAGCTGTCAGGTTTCCCTCTCTAATAATTGTGCAATTTTCCCTTTGCTGCTGGTAAGATTTTGTCTGGTTTTAAAAAGATCAGGCATGCATAACTTCCTAGGTGGTAGTGGGTGGGTGTTTTGTTATTGTTCTGTTTCAAAAAAGAAACTCTTAAGAGGAAAAATATGAAATACCTAATTGTTGCCTGGTGTAAAGCTTTCTACCCTTTTGCTGTAATATGTTGTGCTTAACTAAAGCTATTAGATAAAATTATAGTGAAAAAACAGGGCAGCTCCAAAAAAACTGTTCTTAATTATGCTGTGGAGTGCCTTTTACCAAAAACAACATTCATGTGTAACCCATCTTGTCTTTGGCTCTGCTGCTATGTGCATTATTATTACATATTTGGTACCTGGTTGGGGAGGCAGGAGCAAAGATAAAGAAGCAAGGAGGGCTTTCCTGTGCATGTGCTACAACCCTGATTCTGAAGATATTTTGTCCTGGCTGTTACGGGGAGGAGCAAAAAAGTGCCATGTGTCTGGACACAAAAATCTCATTGCTGTTCCTCAGAGCCCAAGGCCTGTGTTACAGGATCAAAAGATTGTAGTTTCAAACCTCGGCCAAAACACACAGAGGCAGTAAAACAAACTGAAACACAGGAGTGGAGGAAACAGACTGAAAACCAGGCAGGATGTTGCTCTGTGGTAAAGCAGTGCCATTGATTTTCTGTCCTGACTTGGGAGCCGGTGACTGTTCTAAGTGTATTGAATGATCCGGGCAATAAAGTGGCCTTTGATGGGGTCTTCTGTGTTATTGAATAAAGTGTTTGATCTTAGTGCATACTTTCCACAGGTATGAGGAAATTAATAACATTGAAATGAATGATAACAAAAAGAAGCAAAAGTAAAGGTCAAAGAATGTAAAGCTTATTCTGAAGTCTTTTACCTTTCGGTAAGCACAGTGTACTGACAGCCTGCTAATGAACCCAGCAGTGTCAAAGTGGGGATTTAAGAAATCCTTTTCTCTCTTGTATCTAATCCTTGTTGTAGAGTCATGCTCTACCTGCTGCCTCTTTTTACCTCAGTCAGGATGCTTAGATATTTTTTTAGAAGAGGTGGAGAAGCCACTGAGCACCAAGTTAATGGTGATGCTTCATGGCGTTCTGATGAAATCCTTGCTCTTTTGGGTGTCCTTTTCAAGTGGTGAAACAGGCAAAGGATAGCCATGGGCACGTGCTGCACTGGGCTTTTCTGCTGTGAGAAGTGGTCTCATCCCTTTAGCCACCTAGTGACTCTATGGTGGTCTTTTTGTAAAATTTATTTTTAATTTTTTTTTCCTTTTTTCCAGCTTCGTTTTCTAGTGGAGCTTGTATGGCCTCTGTCATTGTTTCTTGCACTTGTCTGGCTGAGGAAAGCTAATCCACTGTATCGCCAACATGAATGTAAGAATGTTTTAGATGTTATCGTGATCTGACTTGTTGTAGGTAATGGCCAGGTGTTCTCAGACAGAGGTACTGGGACCTGTTTGCGGAGTGTTACTGTCCAGTGGTGAAAGAACAGGCTTCAGTTGGAGTAGCTTAGTTATTTGTAGTCATGCAGTGTAAGAATTACGAGTGAGGAGATTAAAAAAATGTCTAGTTTTCTTGTGAGATGCTTTCTGGCCAGACTTACCTGAGGTCCCAAGCTGCTATCTAGTTTTGGATTTCTGTAATTCTGTGACTGAGAAAGTACTAAGTACTACCAAAAGCCCTTCACATTACTCAGAGTTAATTTCTGTTGAAAATAGCCATATTGCTTATATTGGTGACTTCTTTTTTCTCAGTAAAAGATAAACCTATATGATTCCTATCACATTCCTTCTGTAGAGAGCCAACTCATTATGCTATTTATATTCACAAAGGCTGCATTAGGAAAGACACCTAACAATTTATTTTTTGTGTTTCAATACTCTAGGTCACTTCCCAAACAAGGCAATGCCATCAGCAGGAGCACTGCCATGGTTACATGGCATCTTCTGTAACATGAACAATCCCTGTTTCCGCAGCCCAACCCACGGAGAGGCTCCAGGTGTAGTGTCCAACTACAAAAATTCCATGTAAGCAGAGCTGTGTGTGTGAGACTAGGTTGCAGCAATACAGGCCTGCTATGAGCTGCTAATAGCTTGCTCTTGGCACCTGTTGGGCATTCATGGGCATGAATGATGCAAGGAGAAAGGATGGAGTGTCCTCACCTTGCTTAGAAAGGTCTCTCACCACACCAAGAAATATTTTAAAGAGTTGTTCTGTGGTGTGAATGAAAAGGGAAGATAATAATACACCAGTGTGCAAACAGTGGAAGACAAAAATTTTCATTTCTAGCACTTTGGTTTCATGCTAACAATGGTCAGCAAAGTTGAAACAGAGCTCATGATGGTAGGTTTGGGCCTTTTGGAGAGAGACCAGTACTAGTCTCTAGGGAACACATGTTCACATAATAAAATCCATAAGAACCTGCTTACTGAATGTCTTGGGACAAACCTTTTTGATAAAAGAGCATGGAATCCCTATGCCTTCTTTTCTCGTAACTAGAGTTGTCCCTTCTGAATGAGAGCTCTGATGAAGTAGCAGCAAATAAGAACCTGCCCTGCCACTTCTTACGTAGCACCTGTTTTGGCTATGTACTTGAGAGACTTTAATCAGCTCATGACCTTCAGATACGAAGCTTGTTTGCAAAACAGGAGGATGGGAGATTTCCAGACTATTGCTGAAAAAGGGTTGTGGGAATGTTTTATTGCATTGTTTGTTACAGCTGAGTCATGAAAGAAAGTATGGCAAACAAGGACCCTTAGAGTGAAAAAAACCCTGTCAGCCTAAGTATAAAAAATGCTCCAAATCTCCCTTTGCGAAGTCCACTTTGGAGCATCCGATGATTAAAATCCATGAACTAATTGTGTGAAGGCCATTGAATCTCCTGTCATGTGAAAGTCTGTAAAGTGGACTTGACTTACCATTTGAGCTTTTGTTCCTAGTGAACAGGATTTAAAATAGTCAGCTGAACATTTTTGGTGGGGTACAGTCAAGCACACAGTGAAGCTAGAGGGTTCTGTTTTCTGTACATTCTGGCTTTTCTAGATTGCTTGTTACAGAGCAAACTGTCACTTTTTCAGTTCCAGTAAATGCAGTGCATTACAGCAGAAGTAAATTCATTGTGTTTCCTGAAAGAATTTGGTCCTTCCTGTTTGTTGTTTCCTGCAAGCTGAAATGAGTCATGTGGACTGAGATATACTATTGCATGCATGGAAAAATGTAACACTGTTAAAGGAGTGCCATGGTCTTACCTGATAGTAAGAATTTTTTATGCTTTTTCATAAATACAGGAACTGATTGCATCCTTGCTGGATCTGCATGTTCTAACCCAGAGCCAGTAGTTGAACAGCTGCCTATGACCATTTGTTACTAGTGTTTTCCTGCTACTCCTAGAAGAAATATTCTGAAGGGACATAAAAAATTGGAGGGGACTAATGTGAGAGGGGATGGATGTTTCTGTTTGTGAATGATTCCATGTCACTTGCTGGGCTGAGCATGTGCCCAGAGTGCCCCATTCAACTGCTGGAGCTGCACCTGGGCTAGAACCAGGGCAGATTTGCACCAAACCTGTGAGATAAATGCTGTCTCGGGAAGGTCCTGTCTCCCAAAAAGACCAGCATGGCTAATGAAGAAAATGTATGAGCGGCCAAACTTCTGCAACACCAGTAGCCCTCTTAAACCTTCTGTGGACTTTCAAATCTAACTGAATCCCGGACTACCTGAAACTGAGAACAAAACAGCCTATTTTTTTTCCTCATCCCTAATACAGAGACTGTCAACTTTGGTTTTTCTTTTCTTTTCTTTTTTAGGTTTTTTTGGTTGGTTGGTTTTTTGGGGTTTTTTGACTTGAAAGATTCTCAAGAGTCATCACTCTTAAATTATTGTTTCTTCATTATTTGTCCTTTCAGTCTTGCAAGGGTATATAAAGATGCACAGGAGCTTTTACTGGAAGCCCCTGAAATCCGTGACCTTGGAAGGATCTGGGAAGAACTGATCATTATGACTCAGTTTATGGAAACAATGAGAACTAATCCTGAAAGAATTGCAGGTAATTGTTATGTCTATATCCTTTAGACTACTTAATTTTTCCTTCTGAGAGCTGGATAGTAGTTAATTTGTAGGCTGGCAACATTATAATATATTTCACATCTAGCTGTTACTCTGCTTAATGTTAGGGTAAGTTAAAATCTGTTCAGTGTCAAACACCTGTCATGTAAGGGAAAGGAGAGAGGCAGTCAGCTCCGTTCTCCAACCATCTTCCTTAAATAACATTAGACAAAACTCAAAACACAAAAGCATGGGTATCTCACCACGCAAAGTAAAACGTGGCTGAAGTAATTTCATTAATTATTATTACAGTAAAAGCAGAAGCAGTGAGAAAGTGTCACTGGAAGATGCGGAGGAATGCAAAATTAGGAACATGTCTGAATATATGCCAGAAGCATGAGCCAGAGAAGTGCTTAGAGGTACTTTGTCACAGTCTTAGCTAAAACAGGTTTGAAACAGTGAAGGAGGAGACTCTTCGTAATGTGTTTCGAAAGAGGAAGCATGGAACACTTATAAACAGAATTGCAAATTGCAAATTCATTGCATTAACTTTTATTTAAAGCAACCTGCCAAACTCAAAACACAGTCCTGAGGAAAATAGGGAATGGTATAAGAGTAAATTTTTTGGACTTGAAATACAGAATTTGAAAAGGTGCTCCTAAAACTAAAGGTATAAAAATGGTCTGGCTTTGTGAATTGATTTGTCCCATTCTCAAATCCTTTGTAACAAGAATAGTATTCATCTTAAAATTAAATAGTCACTCTCTGTATATTTCAATAGGATATGTATAAACCATCTGATACACATGGTCCACTATCCTATCAGAGGTTTATAACTAAAAGTAAAAAAGGGATTATCTCATTGTAGATAACAGTGAGACAACCAAATGCCCCAGAATGTAGCCAAGAACTCAAGTATAATCAGTGCTGTTGTTTGTACCCAGTCATAGAAATCAAACCTGACTATTTAGAGGCGAGGAAAAGAATGTCCTGACGTGGGTTTGCTATGCATTGCTAAGGGACCACACCCCATGGTTTAGGAAGTTGCCTTTGCATCCCATATCAACTTAACTCATGAAATATAGAGTACATTTCCCCCAGTCCTGTGAAATATAATGTTAATGCTCCTTCAGAATCTGTGGGGGTTTTAAATGTGTTTTACTTTTAAAAAAAAATAGAAGTTTGGAATTTCCTATTACATAAAACATAGTAAAAAGTTAGTTCTGGAGCTTAACAAATAAAATATGAATTACCGTCTTTCTTCATACAGAAGAAGTTACTGAAAGATTGGCTAATTAAGTTGTCTGTCTTTATAGCTAACTACTATTGCTTTTAAGTAACAATCTTAGTACAATAGCTGCAAAGTTGAGCAAGGAAATATTTGCAAATGCCAGAGGTGCAATTGCCCCTTCTAGTGATTCCTGAAATCAGATCTACTGCTTGAGTCCTCCTTCCTTGTCCCAGTCTCCCCTTGCACTGACACTTTTGATGAGACGTGTTCTTGTGGTGTGCTTTTTCCTCCACACTGCCTGGATGCCAGGAAAGGCATCAGTAAGAATATGAGGGACAGACCCCTACTATTGTTTTCAGTGTTTACTGATTGAATAAATATGTGGAGGAACAATTGAAGAAGTTCTCAGGCCCTGTAGCCTTAGGCCAGAATATGCTTAGTGCAGATGGAATTGTGGAGGTTAGTTGGGAAACTCTGATAAGACTTAGCTCACAGAATGGAGTGCATGTTTATTAGAAATGTCTAAAGTTACATTCCCTTTGTCAGTAGGATACACCCTGCTCCTGTCAGTTTCAATTGCCTGTTCTAAAGACTAGAAGAATTAGAACTTTTCAAGCATTCTTCATCAGAGTCTGTTGATGCTGTGTGAGGTACCTTTAATAAAGGTATAATTTAATAAAGTTATAATAACTATTCAAATTTAATAAAGTTATAATAACTATTCAATTAACATGAGCAACATTAGGTTTTCAAGCTTTTCTCTTGCACTGTATTGAGGCAGAGTTCTCCCTGATAAGATTTGTAACAGAGACAAGTTTTAAAAGATTGGAACTGTTTGACTTTAGGAGCAGCAGCATTTTGAGTATTGTTACAGACAGTATATGGGAAATTTGGTGGCCTCTTACATGTGTCTAATTTAACAGTGGGTGGTCTCACTGGTTTGCCTGAAGAGTGGTTGTTAATCTAGTTTAGTGTGAAGAATAAGCTACACTTTATGCTTCTCCAAAGAAATTGAGCTTTTTCTCATGTAAGATTTTCAAGGGTCATTTTTGCAATGCTAGAGAATAAGTTTAACTAACTAAAATTGATTGACAGTGAGTGATAAATCAGTGTAAATGTAAAGGGTTGACTAAAGTTATTTACACAAGGCCCAGAAGAAAGGACACTTAAGAACTGCAGCATACTTGGATCTGAACATTTAAAGTAAAGCATTACATTAGAAAAAGGCAGACACTTCCAAATGCAGTCAGGGCTGCCTTCAATGTGTCCATTGCTGTAGCTCTAGTCTGAAACATCTTTGAGAGATCAGATATGCAGAGTCAGAACACTCAGCATTTTCTGATTATCATTTCCCAACAAAGGATTAAAATGATTTTGAATTGCAAAAATAATTTTAGCCTCAGTTAGTCACGACTAGGTATAAGAGCCAAAGCACATTCTTTTTGCAGGTTTAAGCCAGGATATGAGTTGTTCTTTAACTTCCTTTGTTTGGTATCTCACTGATCTGTGCATTCCTTTTTTTCATCTAGGAAGAGGAATACGAATTCTAGACATTTTGAAAGATGGGGAGACCCTCACTTCCTTCCTGCTAGAAAATGTTGGCCTCACAGATTTTGTTGTTTACCAGCTTATTAATGCTCAAGTGCGCCCTGAACAGGTGGGTAGAGCTTAACAGTTACCAAGTTGTTATGGGTGAGGAAAGAATCTCCTGAGTTGCATGTGCAAAGTAGCCTCAGTGTAGGCCCTGGGCCCAGAATGACTGATGCCTTATGGGTTGTTTGTACAATTTCTCCCTTTCTTTTTGTGAATTTAGAGGAAGAGATGTTTGGTTTGTCTTTAAAAAACATTTTGAATATGTATAAATATTTAATGCAGTTATTCTGCATTAAATATTAATAAATTATTAAATAAAGAGCAAAATGCTGTTGTTGCACCCAAATAATGAGCATCAAGAAACAGTACTGTAAGCAGTGCATCCATCCCCATGACTGAAGACTTGACTCAAAAGCACAGTGCAGCTGTGCATCCTTTTGAGATGATAGTGCTGATGAGACAAGAACTATTGGAGGTTCTTAGTTTATAATTTAAATTCTCTGCCCTAATGTCAGCATGGTGGCTTTTTGGTATTGTCTCAGATGAATAGGTGGAAGTGGAGAAGCAGACCCAATTTCTTAGATTCTGATTGAATAATAGATCTACTCAGAAATTTCAGAGTGAAATGTGCAGGTCAAATCCCTCCTGAAGCAGCTAAGCAGGGAACTGTGTTTGACCAAGTCCAGGCTGTACTGCTTCTGCATGTACTGGTGGCTGGGAGCTCTGTGAGGAATGCTGTATTAATGAATGAATGTTGCTGAATTGGAATTCTGGAACAATTTCTACACTGCATTAGTGTGTGGGTGGAAGCAAGTGAATAACAGGTTGAAAGACACAATTCCTCTGTTTCACTGCCACATAAAATGCAAATACTGAAACTGTGTGTGGGCAGAAAGGGGGAAGGCATTCATGACCTTTCATGCAGTTCCTTTTGTGCATCACAGGTTCCAGCTGGTGTGACCAGTAGCCAAATTGCTTATCTCCTGTATTCTTGATTGGTACCTGAGGAAGCCTTCCCCTCTCCTCACTTTACCGTCAAGCAATACCACAAGATCATACCAAAGACAGTGTCAATTGATACATCCTATGTATTTTCACACTTCCGTGTCAGCTGAGATGTTGAAAATTTGCTTCCTTGCTGCTTGTGACAAGAATATATACAGATATCCTGCTGGGTTTCTCTTTCCCTGCTCATCCCTAACCTCCTCTACACCAGAGGTCTGCCGTGTCAGGAGAACTGAGTGCTGCTGTGTTAGACTCCATTAGCTCCCCAGTGGCATTCATTCATCTACTGATAAAAATTCTGTTTGCCAGTGTGTGCAGGACTGAAGTTTTCAACACCATCACCAAAAAAATGATCGAAACCTGCTGGAATGTGTTGTCTTTCTGCTGTATTTTTGTGCTGATGTAGAAAGAGATGTAGTTCTCTTTATGCTGGAAATTAAATGAATTGGGCATTGACAGAGGAAGCTGGAGGAGATCTGGTGTTAACAACCACTTTTGCTGCCCTCTATGCAGTGTTCTTGTTAGCAGTAATTACAGAGATACAAGATCATCTCACCAGAGCTTATTTACAGCCATGAGGAAAGAAAGTGCTGTGAATACTTCTTTCAGGTGAAAATGATGCAGAAAAACCAATCTCATAATTTTAAAGACACAACGAGAGAATTATTTTCTGTAGGAATTGGACACTGCATTTACTGTGGGAGAGAATTTGCTTCGTTCCAATAGCCCTTCTTGATAAGCAAGTTGCTTAGGCTGGATTTATGCATGGTTGAGGTGGAAGTTTCAGAGCCATGACTAGACCCTAAGTCTGTGGTTGTCTTAATCCTCAGCCATGATAGTTAATCTCCAGTTCTTCATGCTGCTCTGCCCTCTGTTAGCCTGCATATTTCTGTACACCTCTTCCCTCTGCCTCTGATGGCACAGAGCTGATCAACCTGAAAGCAACTTGTTTACAAAAGCCTGACTGTTGCCAACAGCTGGCTGGAGATCTAGGTCTGAGCCGCCTGGGAGTCAGGAAATGACACACAGAGCTGAAAGCTAAACCTGATCAAACAGCCAACTAGCTGAAAAAATAATTTGGACTTCATCTTGCCAGCTTTGGCCAAACAGTGACACATTGATTAAAAAAAAAAAAAGTATTGAAGTTTCCCTCTGAGGGCCTGCTTTTTTGAGTAATTCTAAGATAAAGATAAGAAACTGATGTTAAAACACAATAAGAAGTTCAGGAAAGATTGGCAGCAGCACAGCCTACCGGAAAAATTGGAAGGGTGGAGGTTTGATGTTTTTCTAATCCCATCTGTTCATGAACATTATTGAAATGCAGTTACAGTTGGTAAATAACAACTCTTTTTTTTTTTCTGTGTTTATCCTTCTTAGTGATGTTAAAGTCACTGCTTCCTCATTTCACAAGTCAAAGCAAGGTTCCCAGGCTGCCTCCCTGTGCAGCCCAGTTTCCTTGCAGTTGACACTGCCTGATGAGGACCATGCTAAATGAGGCATGTATGGTTAAAAAATGCTGTTCTTATCACACACATCCCCAGGATGTCAGTGACCGAGCAAATAAGCGAATTATTTCACTGACATAAACTAACTTAATTCCAATTCAAATGTTCCAGTTTGGGGGAGGGCAGGGGTGTGTGGTTTTGGAGGTTTTTTGCAAGACAGACTATATCTGTCAGTTGAATTCCTTCTTTGGCATTCTGCCTCTTTCCACACTGTTTAACTTGTGTTAACAATGCCTTTATATGAGTACAGCTGTAGTGATGATAGTGCCTCTTAAATACTTCTAGAAATTCACATCCCTTTTTTGCACCATAATTCCGAAACACAATCTGTGTGTGATTCAGATGCCTTTCTTTTTTTGTCAACCACAGCTCCATAAGATGAAACTCAGGGCAGTCATGGCAGATAAAATACAATGTTATTCTAGACCTCTCTACCTCTGCCTTTCATATTCTGGATGCTGATTTTCCAGAGCCACACTTGCACTTTGCTTGACAACTTCTGACAAATGAAGCACTTAATCAATAACTCCTCCATCTACTTTGAATCTATTCTCCAAAGCAACTAAATTAGTTTTTTTCTCATCCCTCTCTGTTATTAAATATTCTCTTTACAGGCACCACCAAACAAGTCTTAGCTGCTAACTATAGGAGATTTGCACATATAAAATTTTGATAATGATGAATTTCTTGATTTTCTTAGATAAGAAGTAAATAGGCACCTATGTCTGTACTGGTATAGGTGTGGTGTGTTTTTTTGATCCGTATGTCTTAAAGACCAGAATGCTCAGCAGATTATTTTTTTAAAGAAAATTATTTTCTGGGTAGATTTTGACAATTTCTTTCTTGTGCAGCTTATTAAATTCATTTAGTCTAATGATATTGTGTCAGTGAATAGTTCTTGCTTGTCTGAAAGTCTGTGTTCATCTCAAGAACAGTAGGCATTTACGGTCATCACAGTGTTCTGAGCTGTTTTCCTTAAATTTGCACTGTGAAAGGAGATGGACAGAGGATGGGAACATTAGCTTATGAGCAATTTCTAGGGATACTTTTTATTATATTACCATATATTCTGTATATTATAGAGTAAGTAAAATTTATGCATAGACTACCAAGAGCATTCCATAACAACAATGTAAATCCCATGTAAATCTACTGATTTCTATAGAGTTATTTTGCATTTACATTGGTTTAATTATAAATTAAGTGTTCCCATTGGTTGAACGCTAAAGATAAAATTTGGGCTTTTTCTGTTCTGTGTTTATATTAGAAGTGGTAATCAGTAAATGGGTGTGATTTAATGTAAAACAGCTTTGTAAATCCTGGCTGCATGCCTGTGCAGAGTGACAGTGAATAATGGCTGTGGGAAGCATTGTAGTGGAATAGTCAGAAGTGAAGTAGAATGTTGAGGGAAATCAAGCTTGAGAGTCAGAGGTATTGGCCCTTTTTTTTTCTTAGAGCAACTAACAGCAAAAATATAACTAACCTGAACACAAAAGGTAGAGTGATATAGCACCATCAGTTGGTCTTGGGAAAATAATTTCAAGCAAGCTGCAGCTATCTCTCCTTAGCCACAAGGATGGGTGGCTTCAGGTGTGCTTGGATGACAGTGAGGAAGGGAAGATGACTCCCAGGGGCTTTTGCAATGAAAGGAAAACTCACTAATGAGAAGAAGAAAAATGTGTCTGAAGGCAAGGTGATCTAGCATAACATCAAGTGAAGGTGATTCAAGGGCTGGTGCTTCAGCTGACCACATCTCTCTGCTGTTCATTAAAATATTAGCAGGGGCTGATATCAAAGTGCCTACTTTTGATAAATTTTTTATTGTTCCTGAGCAGTATGAAAGTTTCATAACAGTAAGTGAAATATTGGTTTTGGTTGCAGTTTGCCTATGGTGTCCCTAGCTTGACTCTGAAGGACATTGCTTGCAGTGAGATTCTCCTGGACCGCTTTATTATCTTCAGCAGCCGAAGAGGTCTCCCGTCTGTACACAAGGCCGTGTGTGCCCTGTCCCAGGACAGTCTACAAAGAGTAGAAGATGCCTTGTATGCAAATGTTGATTTCTTTAAGCTATTTCGGCTGGTAGGTATTAACACAATTATCCTGCCTGATGTTGTCCTTTTTTTGGCTTATATTTCATTGCCCTTCAAGGTGTTTTTTTTGTAATACTTCACCAATTTTCCAAGTGGTCTTAGTAGATTTACCCCTGCAAATGTAAGGTTATGGACATAGCACGACACCAGATAGTTCTGAGTATGTTTTGGGATGAAACAGATAAAATTCACAGTGCAGCGGAACTAAGAGATTCAAATGCAGTTTTTAAATCAAAGCTTGTGTTGAAATATTATCTGGTCTTTCCAGTCTGTGTAGCTAAACAGTGTGTGGCAAAACCTACAGGGACCTTCCTGAGGATTCTGAACATACCCAATGCAACCCATTCTGTCTTTGCTCTGTCCAGCATGACAGAATTTTATGCTGCAAAGTCATGATGCCGCTAGAGTTGGCATAGCCATGTGAGCCGTTTTTAAGAAACCCAAACCAAACAAATTAGGAAGTTGTGCTGGCTTTCATTACTCTTTCTGTAGAAGCTTTTCTCCTTACCTCTGTTCATTTTCATTGCCCTTCTTTGTGTTCCTGTTTCAATGTGACCTTGCTGTAAATTAACCACAACTGCAGCCTTGGTTTAGTATGGAGATATTATGCCACTTTATATATATATGTATAAACATAGATTAATATTATTGCTTTAAAATATATAACAATACACAAATTATATTAAATAAATAAATATAAAATGGCATATTTTTCTAGTATTTCATTTGTATTCTGCACACTGAGGTGGTGCTTTCAGAGAACTATTCATAAAGACTCCAAGGTTTCTTTCCTCATGATAGCAAACTTAGAGTCCATCACTGTATACGTATCTTTCATATTTGTTTTCCCTATGATCATGCTTTGCATTTTTCAACACTGAATTTAAATTGCTGTTTTTCACCTTCTAATTTAATGTCATGAAACCATCACATTGTCAGTTTGCTGTATAGGAGCAGGCAGGATATATAAAAAACCTCCTAAAGTTGCATAGAAAGTATTGATTGGACTTTCCTGCCCCAGCAGGGTAGCACCATGATTAATTTAACATGGATTTTTTTCAGCTCTGAGTTGCCCAGATCTGGGAACAGAGGATGCCAGAAGCTGTAATTGACATACCAGCAAAACACAGTTTAGTTATTGTAGCATTGATAGTATGTCATTGTGCCCATGTGATTTTACCAATCCTGGTAAGGATTTGTGTTCAGCTTCTGAGAGCCACTATTTTCCATTTCTAAAAATATATTGTCTTATTTTTTCATATATCTTATGGTTGCTGGAAGTAGCAGAGAATTAATGCTACAGTATTTCTAAGATAGATTTTCAGCATTTGAGGACTTCATGTGAATATTCACAATGTGCTGCCCAGCTTTTTGCGGGTTTACGATTGCTGTTCCTCAGAGTTTCAAAAAGGCCAGGTTAAGGCAGGTGCTCCAAGAACCCGGTATAATCTTTGCACAGACTGGTTCCCCTTAGGGGACAAGAAAAAGTGTATTTTGAAGCCCTGTGTGTATTCTTCCTGCCTGAACCTCAAGTGACAGATCAGAACACGCTAACATGAGCTTTCCGTAAAAGCTCTCGCGTTTGTGACTCCCTGCCAGGAACTTACACAGTGCAGCTGTCTTCTGCTTTCTTAACCACCTACTGACTGAAGGGAATGGCAGGCAATCAGCAGGGTGTATAGGCGTTTTTGGGGAAAGCTTTTTAGGGGCTTGTCTCATAAATATCCCAGTCTAGCTATCTACAAGTCCAGCTTTATATTTTGTTGTAATAGCAGAAGAAATGCCTGAGAAAGCCTCAAGAGTGCCAGCTCCAAGTGCATATGTGATTCTTTAGACAGCTGACAAAGATGGATGCAGTGATGCAAACTAAGTGGTATGTGACAGCACACCATGGTGTCACCCGTTTCTTTTAGGTCATTGAAAAATAAAATGTTAACTTCTACTGAAAAGGCAGTTTGGTCAGTCTGCAGGAGCTTGGGAAAGTAATGCTTTCTCTCAGGTTTGACAGACAGTGAGGACCAGACTGTCTCCAAAATCAGGAAATCTCTGAAGTATAAAGTACTACAAATTATTTACCTCCATGGCAAATGGAGGCTTCTGTATCAAACCTTTGCTAGATTAGAAAGTTACCAAGAGTCTGTATATCTCACTGGAAGAATAGCCTCTGTGAGAAGCATCTTCTCAAATGTCCCAAGTCCTGCATTCCTCCTCCATTTTTGCACCTTTTGTCATGGTGGGTTTAGATGAGCAGAACAAATCCCAAGACATATTTTAAGTGGTCTGTATTTGTTTCAGCCTTGTACTAGAAAGAACATTTACACGGGCTGCTGTGTGTCTGCCCATAAGTACTAGATTAGTGGCCCCATAAGACAGGCTTATAAGATATTGTTCCAAATAACTCAAAATATTTGAGCTACAGATTTGTCATTGGATTTTCTTCTCATTGTTATAGCTGTTGCCATGTAGAAACTCGTCTCTATTTTTTATGTATCCACAGCTTCCCACTGTGTTGGACAGAAACTCACCAGGTGCTGACCTGAAGGCCTGGGGAAGGGTGCTGTCTAATGTCTCCCAAGCAGTGCAAAAGGTAAGTGGTCTAATAATAGATTACATCACTTTTCTGCATAGCTCATAGTCCTTGCTTTCCTTTGTTGTTTTTATGTTCCAGTTACCTGCTTTACAGAAAGAAAATAGGCTTGTTGGAGAAAAGCTAATTCCTTAAAAATTCATTCTTCTCTCATTAGAAAATAAATGTCGACATAAGCATTGGCAATTCTGAAGTGTATTCTTTTCTTCAGAAAAGATATGACAGAACAAGAACTGAAAATGTTGCCTGTGACCAGGGCAGAGGAGATGAAAGGATGAGGTCCTGACTGCATTTGCGCTTTACCATCTGGGCACAGCTACGACCTCACCAGATACTTACCTGCTTTGGGGGCTGCAATTAACCAAGTCTTGTCTTACTGCAGCTGGTCAGGAAGCCAAGCGTTCAGGATCTTTTGAGGGTTCTGCAACCATTTGTACAAGATGGAAGGCCAGAATCCTTAGGCCACTTGGTGAGTTCCCTGTCGGATCTTTTCTGTGGCTACCCAGAAGGAGGTGGATCCAGAGTGCTTTCCTTCAACTGGTATGAAGATAACAACTACAAAGCTTTCCTGGGGATTGACTCAACAAGGAAGAAATCTGATTATCTTTATGATAATACAACCAGTAAGTTTTTCCACCAAGCCATTAAGAGACTCTCAACAGGTGCACCTTATGTTCAAATACTAGCATAGAATGTTGCTTTTATAAAATAACATTTTAAAGCAGTTGATTCAGGAAATTAGAGACAGGTGAAATGATTTGACTTCATAGCTGGAAGCAGAGAAGCCCAGGACTTGACCACTGACAGAAATACGCATTTGCTTTTAATATGGAGGCATAAACGTATGCGTGATCATAATTAAGACAGTCCCTCTGTTTTATCTTCTGTTATATGCTGCTGATGACAGGAAGAACAAGATGCCCCTGAAGAAGGTTCAGGAAAAGACAGTGTGGCATTCTGGAATTACTTTTCTCCAAAGTATTTTTCTGAACTTTATTTTTTCTCTTAACTTGTTTGATGGGCTGGGGCACAGGAATTTAAAAATCTCTCCTTTCAAATAATATTCAATTTGATACATGGTGGCTGTTATCTTCCTGAATAAAAGTACATCTATTTTGTAGCAGTAATGTTCCACAGCGTGATTACATTTTACATAGAAAATATTTCAATTTACCAATTTTTGTTGCTTTTATTTCCTCACTTCTTATTATTGTAATAGGAGAGAATGCAAAGAAGAACCAATTTTATCATTTTTACGATTTGTTATTTTGTCTTTTTATTATGTCCCCTTCTGTTTGCTATTTAGTTTTTCTCTACACTGTGCTCACCAGTAGTTTTTTCTGTACTACCACTCATGTTATAGCTGGTAGTTCTGTGTCCCTTCTGCTATGATAGATATGGTTGCATGGTTACAAAGTATGGATGAGCAGTTTGCTTACAGACTCCTACCTTTCACTGTTTGTGTTGGTACTTGGCTCTACTTATGTCTGAGCCTTCCAAAGACCTGTAAAAGGCCCAGTACTCCATCTCTTCAGCCAGGAAACAAATTAATTGAATACTATCCAAGTAAACTAATTACTTCATAGTGCAGGGATAAGATAAAAATATTTACATTAAAATGTTTAATTTTAAATTATTGTAGGATCCAGTTCTGAACTGTCCCAGAGTTCAACATCTAAGCCACAGAATCAGCTTTGTATCAGTATCAACTACAATACAAAAGGAGCAAGTCATTAGGAGTAAAGCAAATAAAGCACGAACTGCTCAGTGAGTTCTGAGCTGTCTCGTTTCCTTCCATTTGAAATACCATGTAAATAACAGCAACTTTCAAATGGTTATTTGTTTGCTTTTCCAATTTCTATAGTGCGTACTTTAAATCTCCTATATCTACTTAATTGTCTTTTCTATCCCGTCAGTCATTGTACTTCTGCATTACAGAATGTGCTTTAACTCATTCCGATTCAAACTGTCTGTACTGCCGGTAAAAAGCCCTGCAGGATGTTATGTATGATAGGATTTTAGTAGGGTTACATAAAGGCTGTCTTTCTTTCTGTCTTTAGCACCCTTTTGTAATGCATTGATCCAGAACTTGGAATCAAACCCTTTAACCAAAATAGCCTGGAGTGCTGTGAAGCCCCTGCTGATGGGAAAAATTCTCTTTGCTCCTGATTCACCTTCTGTACGGGAAATCGTAAAAAATGTAAGAAGTTCTGAAATACAAAAATGTATATTTCTGAAAAACTGCATCCCAAGAAACATTTACCTCGGCCTAATCAGATTTTCTTCTCAAAACTCCATTCTAATGGTCCTCAGAGGAAGGATGGGTACTCTGTTTAAAAAACAGGAGACAAGTCTTCACTGATAAATCCCATCTTGGACCATGCTGCATGGTTTTTCCAGTTTGCCCAAACAGCTTTTTGTTGGCATGATTCCACATTTACACTAGTAAATATAGTCATATTTATATTTATTTTACAGAGGTAGGAATATGAGCAGCTCTGTGCCAGTAAATATTTAAATGGGGCAACTGTGAGGTTTGGGTAAGCTTATTGAGAACTAACACTGGGATATTGCAAACCAATAGCAACATCATGGTTTAGTATTTTATCTGTTGAAATCATGAGGAATTTTCACTTCATTAAAATAGGATGGATTCTGGACTCATGAGCAAAATGCTTGAAGTTGGGTGAAATGAATCTGAGCAGTTAAATCAAGGTTGCATATGACCGAGGTTTTGGCCGCCTCATAACCAGCAATTCACTATTCTAGGCATCTGTACAAGGCACAGAACTGCTGCTCATAGTTCACACAGAAAAACATCAGATTTACAGCAGCTCAGTGTTTCAGGTCTTAATATCTTATGGGAGTATCTGTCTTTTCCAGCTGCCTTCCATTCATTCATCTACCCACATCATCATCTTTCTTTTTAGTTCTTAATGGAGAGAAATAGTCAAGGGGAAAAATTCTAAATAATTCTACCAAAAATCTGGGTATTTAAAGGAATTGAAGTTAACTAGAATTAATGTGCAGTTGTTTTTTCTATTACATATACAACACAGTTTTATCCTAAGTGACTTTGATTCTGGTTAGATTTTACAGATTCTTTTTCTGATTGTTATTAAAATTTCTGCTATTTGAACAAGCTGATTAAATTTTGAAGTTAAAAACTACAGCTGTCTAAGTTAGGGTTTCCCCTATCATCGAATCCTGGATGGATTATAAATTCTATCTATCTCCTTAGACTTCTACCATTCTTTTCTGCTGTTTTTTTCATCAGGCAAACTCCACTTTTGAGGAACTTGAACGCTTCCGACTGTTGACCAAAGCTTGGGAGGAAGTAGGACCTCAGCTGTGGTACTTCTTTCAAAACAGCCTGCAAATGAATATGATCCGTGTATGTTATAACTTATCAAAGATCCTCAGTAAGAGCAGCCTTTCACCTTCTTTTATTAATGGAGAAGACAATTAATTTGAAATGTTTGGCTGGAAGCACAGCCTTTGCAGTAAGGAAGCCGTGGCCTTTAAGGCTGTTGGCTGCTGGGTTTGGTTTGAAGGCAGGTCATAGATGCATTACAGCATCCCTGTGGCAAAACCTCAGATCTGGGCAGTCAAGAATCTGGCTAATGACTTCTTAATAAAGGGAACGATTGCTGCTTCCCTGCCTCTCCAAAATGTCTTTCAAGAACAGACAGCTTGATTTTCTTGGATTCTGTGTAGGCAAAGAAGGCAGTAGGATCGTACTTTTTCGGAGCCAAACAGAAATTTATATTGGGAAATTGCTTATTTCTGTATCATTTAGATTTGATTTTGATCAGCTGCAATTACAATCTGTTGTTAAAGTTTATAAAGCAGCTCATACAAGAAAAATACATTTGGTTTCCTCATTTTTCTGTGTTGAATGAGACATTTATAACATTTATCCTCTTGCTTATAAGGAAACAGTGCAATAAATAGTCAAGGAAAAATTTCTTTTCGTCCATTCTTCAGATCACACATCCAGTTATGCAATTAAACATTTGTAAACTTGATTCCTTAGCATACCCTATTGTCCTTGTTCATGTCCTGAAAGAGTTATGGAAATGGAAACCTTTCTAGCTAAACAGGGCATGGAAAGACAGTCATTGTGGCAAAGCTGTCATGATATGTTTCTTCAGGACTCTCTGAAGCACCCTACAGTGAGGGACTTCCTGAACAGCCAGATGGGTGCAGAAGGCTTCACTGCAGAACATATAATCAACTTTCTCCACAATGGATCTTCAAGGAGCCGGGAGAAGGGAATGGTGGACTTTGACTGGCGGAACATCTTCAGTGCTGTAGACCAAGTTCTGCGTTTGCTCAGTCAGTATTTGGAGGTAAATTCAGCCCTTCCCCTTCTGGGAATAGTTGTAGAGGATATCTTAAGACCAGTTAGGCAGTACTGGGGTCCGTGGTAACAGACAAGAAAGTCAAAATCATAAAGTCTTTGTTTGTTTCAAATTGAATCTCATTATTAAAAGCATGTGTTTAGAATATTACAGTGGCACAAGAACATGAACACTTATTATTATGAAAAATGTTCAATTTTATGATCTTCAAATGCTTTATTCAAAATGTTGGTTGAATGTCTGAACACATTTCAATGCTGAGAAGCAGAAAGTGAATGCAAAACCTCAAAGAAATGGTTTTTGGTAAGTATTAATAGCCAACAGTCCACTAATTTCAGTAAGATCAGGAGCAGAGAAACTAACAGTTCTTTGGTAAGTCCTCTTTCAGGTTTTTAATCACCTGATCAAAATTCCATTGAAACAAATGAGGGAGTTTCCATTTGTTCCGTGGTCACTTCTGACAAGATGTTCTCTCTTTGCTGGAATCTGTACCTCTCTTCTCTAGCATGTTGTTTTCAGTGGTGCCTTCTGAGGATTTTTGAGAGAAAATTGGTACTAGTTATAGGCAACAAGACTAAGCCTAACTACTAATTTCAGTCCAGTTGAGTCTAAAAGACCATTTATCCCCTGCAAGAAGGCAGGAACCAGAATTTTATCTGCCTTCCTACTGCTAGTACAAGAAAGAACAATAAAGGCTTTGCACAAAGCTCTGCTGATTCATTTAATGATCTTTTTGTATCATGTTAGCAGAATTGTTTCTTGTCAAACTGAGTGAAATATATTACTTGCAGCAGGTCAGTGCTGGAACATCAATAATATCAGAGCAGGTACTGTACCTGGTCATAGATCTTTGTGTCCTAATGTTCTTTGTAATGAGCTTATTCTTTAAAGTCTGCTGTTTACATGGAGTTGTAAGTGCTTGAGAATGTTTTCCCGCTGTGCCAGACACAATGGCACAACAAATAGCTTAGCCTGCTCCTTACTGCCATAGTATGCAGTGAGGACAGGTGTGTTGCCAGCGGCTGTCTTTGGAGACTCCAGGTCTCTGATAGAAATTGTGATGCAGCTGAGAATCCCACGAATTATGCAGTGGCTGCTCCTCCTCACCACCCCAAGAATTTCCTGTTCTTCCCTTTGATTACCTTAGGCCATCGAACAGCTAAACTGTTAGTGGGAGCTACACAGTTGCCTCTTTACGTTTATTATTCTCTGGTTTTATCTTCCAAACCTGTTCTTATTATTTTGGTTTTGGTTTTCCCATTTTCACTGGACCATTTTAAATTGTTAATTAATTACTGGGAGAAGATTTGAAATAAATTTCCCAAGTGGTTGATAAATTAATTTTGATATAGTGAGGTTTATGGAGACACAAACTGATTTGATGAAACTCAAATTCACTGGGGGAAAAGAAAAGCCTAGGTAGAGCATACAGCCTTTGTTTTGAATGCAGTTCATGTTAAGAAATAAATTCTAGCTTTTGGCTCATAGATTACTATATAAAATCTCTTTTCCCTTTCAAACTGTGTGAATTATTGCAACACTGCTGTCTTAGCCTATGTTCTTATACAAGCTTTGGTTTCACTCTACTCATGCAGAAGATCTATAAGCATTTGTGTTTTCAGTTTTGAGCACTTGCAGCTTCCTTGACTGGACCCCTGAATAAGAGCCTATGCTGCTCCTCAGCCCACTCCAGGCACTGTCTGTTCTGCAGTGAAAATCTAGACAAGTTCAGTTGCTTGTCAGTACTTTGCCAGTATCATTCTCACAGATTCCCCTGGAGAACTGTCTCAGTTCTTCTGCAGCTGAAATAAGTATCTTGAAAATAATTCCTCCTGATAAAGAAACAGCAAATAATCCTCCAGACCCTGCAAAGACACAGTTCCACAGGAGGTGTTTGTTGTTATGCACACACTGCCACTTTTGCAAGAGCTAAACTGAATTCCTGAACTCAGTTAACACCATGTGGAATAAATGTATCCCAAAAAAATTAATGCAACATGAGCCATTAGTCTGATTTTATTTCCCTTCTGGCATGCAAAGTTTTCTGCTTTATTTTACTTTCTGATATGAAATTCTATGTAGTTTAGTTTTCTGAAGCAAAAGGGAAAATGAACACCTACAAACACCAGGAAGAGTAAAGCCACAAAATAGTGTTACCAATTTAAGCACTGTTCTGTTGTGAGTTAAAAAATATATTTTCATATAGATCCCATTAAGCTGTGATAGTACAAGTTTTAAAGGAAACCGAGCATGCTTTATCACAGGGAAAGGCTAAGAAAAGAAGTCTTTAAGACTAAATAACAAGTTACCGGTATAAGCCCTTTGATGTGGACTAATTTTTAGTTATTGGCTTGCAAGAAGTGATCGAGAAGATAAGATCAAACAAGTTAGCCTGTTGGAATTTTATGAAGCAAAGGAATTCAATAAGTATCTTTTCAGTCCATCAGGGGTTAAATACTTCTACTCTCTGTTAATATTTTGCCAATTATGAAGGGCAGAAGCTAAATATACAAATATAAATCTGTAATTTTACAGACAACTAATGCTAGAGTTTATAGCATTCACAATCTTTGTTTTACAATGCCTGTTAAGTAGGACTTAAATGGAGGAACATAAAGAACTTAGGTTTTGGTGAATTTCTGTCTTGAATATGCATTGATAAGAATACAGTTTATAGTAATGACAGAGACTAAGAAAGAAGACATTTTTTTATTGAGATAGCCAAAACATGTTAACCTAAGTCAGCAGGTAAATTGCGTGTCAGAATTCAGCAGGGACACAATATGACCAGTTAGATAAATCAATTACTTGTCTGGTGTTACACAGGAATAAATGTCAGAATACCTAAGAGACATTAAAATTAAATGTATGCTCTGACTTTTCCCAGTGCTTCACTTGACAAAGTGCTTTTCATCTGAAGTCCACAGCCAATGTGCTTTTCTTACAGATCAGTCATCCTTTAGCTCCCTAGTATTCACTCAGGCACTTCCTAGGCTGAAGAAGGGAGGAGAGAGTCGACTTTTAGTAGTTTCATCACAAGCTTTTAAAGCTGAAAATGGCGATTGTATCAGCTGAACCTACTTTCCTTTTCTGTTTTCAACCACTGATGTTTGCTTTAATGTATACCTCTTACTAGTTTATTCCCATGCAATTTTTCTCTTTGTAATTATTTGTAGTGCTTGACCTTGGATAAATTTGAAGGTTATCTTGATGAAACTCAACTGACTCGTCAAGCCCTTTATCTGCTGGAGGAAAACAAATTATGGGCTGCTGTGGTTTTTCCTGACCTAGAACCTACAACCAGCAATCTCCCACCACATGTGACATACAAGATCCGAATGGACATAGATGCAGTGGAGAAAACAAACAAAATCAAAGACAGGTACTTTCCTGATAGTGACTTCTCAGTTCGTGCCTGCCATAACATGAAGATGAGATACATCAGGGTGTTAGAACCTGCATTGGATACCTACATGAAACCCAACTGTATTTGTTAATAGTTACTCTGTGGTGCAGTGCAGAATCCATCTCCAGTTACCAGGTACTAACATGAATGGTGTCAGTCTTGTGACAAGCCAAGCAGTGGGTAGGTGCAGGAGTACCTGGCAAAGGGATGAGTCTGCTCAGAATCTGTTCAGTAACCTGCTTCAGTTTTTAGTTGGCCCCACCATTGGGAAAGACAGACAAGGAAGTCATATATGGATTGTGATTCAGCTCTCCTCCACCTGGACAGCAGAACTTCTCTGCTGTTCTTCCTCAAGTCCCCACCAAATAGACTCACTTTAAGGGATATCATTTCTCAGGATTGTCTACAGAAGAATATAGTGGTATCTGGTAGTTGCAATCCAGTTGTTCCAGTTTAATCTCCAAGGATACCATATTCCAAATACAGTTATTTCTATTCTAGAACAGTTACTCTGCTACATGACTAATTTGTGTACATTTTTGGCCAAAATTGCTATTCCAAATCAGTGCAGAGAAAATGAAAGGAAAAAAAAGAGCCTTCCACTTTCTTAAGCAGTATGATCTGATAGACCAAAGTCTAGAAAAGACAGCTCCAGGCAGTGCCCCTACAATTTCAGTTGCTAAAATTATTTAATTTATTCATTAATTAATGTATTTATTTTCCCCACAACCCTTCCCTAAAGTCACGGCCTACCCAAATCATTTCCACGTGAATTTTGTTTTGAGGTACTGGGATCCTGGTCCAAGAGCTGATCCTGTGGATGATTTACGTTATATCTGGGGAGGCTTTGCATATCTCCAAGACATGATTGAGCATGGGATTATAAAGACCCAGACCAGCACTGAAGTGCCATTGGGAATTTATCTGCAGCAAATGCCGTATCCATGTTTTGTGGATGATGTGTGAGTAAAAGCACTTTGTCTTAATTCTGTTGAATACTTGGACTGCTGGATGGTTTAAGATTCTCAAGCACCAGAATTAACCCTAAGTTATGAATGTCCTAACATATAAATGCAAGAGTAATAACTGAGACATAACTGAATAAATTTGGTTTCTTCCTTATCCTGCCGTAACCCAGACTCCACAAGCCACCTTTGTCAAGATTCTACCCCTAATCCCAATCCTGGCCTTCATTGCATCCAGTGTCCGGGCCTAAAATGAACACAAAACACTAGCTCCTTAAAAGCAGCAGTTTTCTTCCAGTTTTCTTCCCTGTTCACAGTGTGCCTGCTCCAGTGCTGCAGTCTGTGATACTCCAGCTGTCCTGGTATACTTTTCACTCAAAAAAACCCAAGGCATTAGAGAAATCTTTTCATAGTTCTGTCAGTGTGCTCTGTGCAGGCAAATGCTACTACTTCTGATAAAAGCAGATTGCAGACACATGGATTGACCTGTCATTCCCATCAGTCATTATGTGTTGGTTTGACAAAACATCACCCTGGCAAGCCTGCTGTCCATTTCTTCCCCACCGAGAATACTGCAGAGGCAGAAACCCCATCTGTGCAAAACTTCTCTGAAGCCTTCGGTAGCCACATACAGTTGAGGGCTGATATCCAAACTCAGTGATGGCCTCTGCAGAGACCCTGCTTAAGTGAAGAAAGTGCACCCTCATGGTAACCTGCAGGCTGTGTTGTGCAGGGCCTAGTGCTGGTTACTTGTGCCCACCAACAGGCAGAACTCAGTGTGCTCCAGGCCGTATCACAAAAGCACGGTTTTATTTCTGCAGACCAGATTGCTCTTCAGGAATTTTTGGTGAAAAAGTGAAGATTTCCCCTTTGTTTTGACACTGAAGTAGCTTTGATAGCATATGGCAAAAATGTAGTTCTATAGGGCTCAGATTTAGGAAGCGGAAGACTTTTTGCTCCTAAAAACCCAAAAACCATAGTTTTTGGCAACTAAGAGCTTTTGGCCTTTAAACAATCAACACTGGATTCCACAAACCCCCTAATACCTAGCAGTGTTAATTAGTAGTATTAACAGCTCACATAAGGATGAGCAAATACCCTGGGAGCCTGAATAATAAAACCATCCACATCAATTCTAACTAGAGAAAGGGAGATGTATTCCCTCATCTTCTCCACAAGATAACTCTCCTGGCACAGCAAGGCCATCAATGCCAGGGAGACATTTTTTATGTTAACGTGTTCCCAGACTCAGCAAAATAAAGAGATAAACAGTGCAGCTGACAAACTGTATCCTGCACAGGACCTTGCCACTTAAAAACTCCTGTAACTATAGTGTGCTTAATAGAAAACTGCCTCTGGCTTGCCCCGCATTGAGTGCCAAGGACTGCGGTGAGTTGACCTTGACTGGATGCCAGGTGCCCACCAAGCCTCTCTATCACTCTCTTCCTCAGCAAGAAGGGAGAAGAAATTAAGATGGAAAACAACACGTAGGTCAAGATAAGGCTCTTTACTAAAGCTAAAACAAAAAAATACCCAAAGATTTATTCACTATTTCCCATCCAGCGACATCCAGCTGCTTCCTGGGAAACAGGATTCAGCATGCATAGCAGTCGCTTTGGAAGACAAATGCTGTAACTATCAAATACCCCCCACTTTCTCCTCCTTTTTCTTAGCTTTTATGTCTGAAGAGACATCATACACAATATGGAATATTCTTTTGGTCAGTTTGGGTCAGCTGTACTGGTCATGTCCCCTCCCAAGGTTTTGCCAGCCTCTGCCTAGTGGTGAAGTGGGAATGCTGAAGAGACAGCTCTGATGCTGTGCCAGCACTGCTCAGCAGTAGGCAAAACACCGGTGTGTGATCAACACCTTTCTAGCTACCCATGCAAAGCCCAGCCCAGTGAGGGCTGCTGTGAGGAAAATTCTCAGCTACGTCCAATAACCTGACTCATGGTTTGTGTGAATTTCAGCAGCCTTGCTGGCAGCATCTGACGCTTTTGATGGTTAATTTGTTTCATTCTCTTGTCAGTGAATCTTGGGAACAGAAAGACAGTGACACTCCCAAATTGTTAATGTTAACATGTGTCTTAAAATATTCTTTGTAGATCATAGTAAAAGCATTATGGAAATTCACTGTGAAGACAGATGTATTTTCACGAGGCACCAAATATTCTGTAGTCTTCAATAACCCTTACAACCTCTTTGTAAAATAGAAATAACATTTATCTGTCTCATGGGAATGCAGAAGCCATTACTTTATTAATATTTAGGATGCTTGTGAAGTTTACTAGTGACATGCTATTGATGTTTGGACTGAGAATTTACAGTTCCATATTTAATTAATGCACTCTTTCCCACTCCTTTTCCTTTTCATTTTTTCTTTTCATCTAATATTTCTCTGTTTTACCTAATTTAATTTATTCCTTCTTGCTTTGGTAGGTTCATGATCACCTTAAACCGTGCTTTTCCCATCTTTATGGTGCTAGCTTGGATATATTCAGTCTCCATGACTGTGAAGAGTATAGTGCTGGAGAAGGAAATGCGTCTGAAAGAGGCTATGAAGAACAGGGGCATAACCAATGGCGTGATTTGGTGCACTTGGTTCCTAGACAGCTTTTCCATGATGGCTGTGAGCACGTTCCTCCTCACAGCTCTGATTATGGTAAGGATTGCTACTCTCAAACTCACTCTTGTGTTTGCTCTGCTAATACCAGTTTGCTGTTGAGAAAGAATAGTAGCCATTGATAGGGAGGTGTGAATGGTGGAGGCCTGTTCTGATCACAGCACGTAGCAGGCGCATTCTTCTAAGCAGACCTCATAACAGCGTCAGCACTTGGCAGAGTCGGAACTCTAGTTCTGACTAGTAAGAATAAATTCACTAGTAAAGATTTATTGTGAGATCCCTCAGAAAATACAGTAGGCTGGTTACTCTGTGTATTGTATTTTCTGTAGGCAGATGCAGATCTCCCAATAAATAATAATTGTTGCTTTAAATCAAAGAGATAATAATTTGAAGAATTTTAATCCTGTAATTCACTGTACAGGTTTAATTTTTAATATCCAGTGCTTGCCTGCTTAGAAACGGTGCAACTATTTCAATGGAAAAAGAGACTGCAAGAACAGAACTTTCAGGAAAACCTAACAAAACAATCCACCTTTTGCTTCAGTGATTCAGAATTCCTGTAATTTTTATAACTTTTCAGGGCAGTTCAGATGTTGTCTCTGAGGACTACCTGTTGTCTCCACTGAGAACCAAGCTCTATATTGTGAGCGTGCTGCTATATTTTATCATATAAATGTGTAGCATTTTGATAAGGAAGAATGCCCTTGCATCTTTTCTGATATGGGGGACTGGTATTGGTATAAATACATATTTAGGGTTCCAGCTGCTCTCTCTTACCAGCATGTCCTGATGACGACTTGTAGTTCCTGGTGGTTCCATGACAGCTTGGGTGGATAGAGAGAGCTTACTTTTTTTGCCACACTAGTTTAATTAAAAATCAGGAGGTAATTAATATCAGAGAGGAATGTGCTTGTACCTGTAATTCACTTTCTTACCCAGATTTCGCTATGCCAGTGTGAGGCACCTTTGTAAATACACTCTTATGAGACGTTGCATCCCTGTTGATAAATCAGTCTCTAGGCCCCAGTGGGATGTTGCAACAATGCTGAGAGCTATTTATAGCCTTAAACACCTATTTGAGCATTATATAAATTGATCTAATAAATAGGTCTCAACATTGGTTTTAAGGACTACATAGATAATTGGCAGCAGTCCCTGCTCTTCTTGAGAGGGAGCATTTAATCCTCAAAAGCTGTAATGAAAAAAGGTCAATAAAAGTTCACCCAGTGGATCAGTTAATACATAAGGATCTCTGAGAAAATGCAGTTAGATTCTTCAGATGGTATTTGCTTCTATTTGAATAACATCCAGGTGCAGAAGCTTTATAATTTTCCTGTGGTTTTATTGTGGGTTTTTTTTTAAAGATGTGTTTTGTAACACGTCAATACATTGTCTTTCCTGCACATCAAGCAAATGGATTGAGGGGATGGTGAGAAGAGATAAATGAAAGTTTATTGTAATATTTCAAACAGTTCTATTTAAAATGCGTGAGTTTCCAAGCATGCAGATCTTGCTTGAAATCATTTACTTATTAAGACAGGGACAGAATGTCTATTTTTGATCAGTTATTATTTTTATTCATTCTGTTGTACTAACCTGGGATCACAATCCAAAAGCAGGGATAAAGTTAGATGAAGGATTTGTTATTGTAATGACCTCAGTGGTTGCAACTAATACCTGGGAGAGTTAGAAGTCATATTAGGTAAGAAAGACCGGCTTATTACTCATTACATGTTACACATCAATAGCAATTCTGTCCTTTTCTGCTTGCAGAAAGCAGCAATACTTGTAAATTTTTCTGTTTTCCTTTTGCTTACAGCATGGACAAGTGCTACATTACAGCAATCCACTTCTCCTCTTTCTATTCCTACTGACATTCACCACAGCCACCATAATGCAGTGTTTCTTGCTCAGCACCTTCTTCTCCAAAGCAAATCTGGCAGCTGCCTGCAGTGGAGTCATCTACTTCACCCTGTACCTGCCCCACATCATCTGCTTTGTCTGGCAAGACCGTCTGACTGTTAACCTGAAGATCCTAGCAGTAAGCCTTTCACTGGTTCTATGGCATCTCTGCTCCCCTTCTCATAGTGCATATGTGAATCACAATCTATTGTACACCTCTTCCTCTTGGCTTTTTTGACTCAGAGAGGGAGACCTCTAAGTCTCTCTTAAATAATTAAGGATTGCAAGTGTGGAAGCCTTTAGCAGGCCTGGTGCAAGAGGTCTCTTCATAGCTTTTGGAAAACTCAATAAAATTTGTTTTATGTTTTGCATGCCAGGAAATTAGCATACTGTTTAAAATGTTTTGAATACTTCTCTGTAAATCAAAGCAAATCTAACTTCTGGTATGTTTAATAAATATGAAGGCAGTTCACAAAATGGGGACAGTTATCTTTCTCATGTGCTATAACCTAGTTAACACCCTATATCTAAGAATGAGAAGACCTCAGGTTCACATTCCTTCTTTACCTGCCTAGTAGTTAAAGGAAGTACAGCCAAGGTGGAATTCAGTCTATTATGGCTAAATGCTGCTTAGAATTGCAGAGAATTAAACATTATAGGCCAATATAAAAGTGAAACAACTTTTCCCATGTTGTTTGTTAGGCAGGTTTTAAAGTCCAGTCTGTAGAAGTCAGGGGTTTTTTTAATGTGTTTTGGGTTTTTTGTTTTGTTGTTGTTGTGGTAGTTTTTTGTTTGCTTATTTGTTTTCGGTGTTTTCTACAAAATGTCTCCCTGTCAGGGTTAAATGTCATTTTTCCTTTATTCCAGAGTTTGCTTTCTCAAGTAGCTTTTGGGTTCGGTACGGAATACTTGTCACGCTATGAAGAACAGGGTCTTGGCCTACAATGGGGTAACATCAGAACCAGTCCCTTGGAAGGAGATGAATATAGTTTTCTTTTTTCCATTAACATGATGCTTTTTGATGCTTTTCTCTATGGAATACTTTCTTGGTATCTCGATAACGTTTTTCCAGGTATGTCAGTTTCTTGTTCATACCAAGTAGTGGTAGTTGCTGTAAACTGTGTTAGTCTAATCAGTCTCTGTATTTCACTGGCAGAAACAGGGCGTTTGACCTTGTAGACTACAAATCTTATCCAGTTTAGCACTACTGGTTTATTAAGGGTTTCCACTTTTCTCTCTTTCTTTTTTCTCTCTCCTGTTTTATTCCTGAAAAGAATGAAAAAGGAAGAAAGAGTAAAAAGGAAGATATGATTTCTAGTCTTGCTTTATAATTTAAATAGAAAATAAATCTACCAAAACATCATCTGTTAAAATCCAATTTGTGTACATACTTTTCTTTTGAGAAGTTTCAACCATATCTAGTGAGATTTCATTTAATTTTTAAAAATATAGATTTGACAGTTCTAATTCACACATATTCTCTGGCCACATTAGGAAAACTGTTTCTTAAAGGATGGTACTGTTCCCTAAGACACAGGCTGTGTCCTAGGCAGTTGTAAGAGTTCCTGTGTGGATTTATTTTATTTCTAAATCAAAATCATGATTCTAATATGAGTTCACAAAAGGATTTTCTTTGTTATCAATTACAAAATTCTAGAACTTTCTGTGTGAAAAAATGATTTATCCTTCTAGCTTAAGTGGTTATCTTGGTTCATATTGAATATTTTTACAATATAATAAATGCAAACTCTTACACTGTTCAAGCAAGTGAGCTTTCTTTTCATTAATTTATTACTCCTGCATGTGAATTGCAGTTCCAGAATGTGTTCTTGGCAGATGGCTTTTTCTTTTTCTTTTTCTTTTTCTTTTTCTTTTTCTTTTTCTTTTTCTTTTTCTTTTTCTTTTTCTTTTTCTTTTTCTTTTTCTTTTTCTTTTTCTTTTTCTTTCTTTTTCTTTTTCTTTCTTTTTCTTCTTCTTTTTCTTCTTCTTTTTCTTCTTCTTTTTCTTCTTTTTCTTCTTCTTCTTTTTCTTTTCTGCAACTCTGTTTGTTTAAAGAAGAGCAGACAATGGACTATTTGCATGAACACAGCAGGATTTAAACAACAGTAGTTTCTTCATTCATAGATAGAAATTCGGTTTTTTTCTGTCATCACTTTACACAGAAGTAGCACCTTTCAGGCTTTCTAGCTAGTAGCTTCACTTCCTCCCAGTATTTGCTCTGTCTTATCTTTCTGCTGCTCTGTTTCTGTAGAATTTCTCATAGCGTTTCTCTGTCACACACATGCAGCCCTGCCAAATCAATGCTGTAGTATTTGAGGTTACTACAGGAATTCCCTAGATAATCCTTTGACCCCTATGGTTCTAGTCCTGCTCAAATTTGCTCTGAAACCAATCACCCATTGGCACAATGGTCCTTTGGCTATTTGAGCATTCTGCTCCAAAACAAATGTCGCTGGGGTTTTGCATTCATCCTGAATGAGAAGCTGTTGTTTTAGCCACCAGTTTCGGAGGGGAATAATTCAGTCCATAACAAGGCAAACTTTGTGAATGTAGACAGAACATTTCTGTGCATGAATAAGAGTACAAGTGGTTGGCTGAAACAGGTAGTTTCTGTTAATTCAGAAGTAAGCAGATGCTTTCATAAACAGTGGTTTTCAGTTAATAAAACTGACCATCTTTCAATGAGCATCACAGATCCCCGTTGCCTATTTTGAAGAAGTAGCACAAGGCCAATAACATCTGGGTTCACAAAGATGCCAGTTTTAAACACAGAAGCTCAAATTCCTGCATTCTATAAATCAGTATGATCCAGGAAAGCATGGTTGACTTCCAGTAACTCTGATCTGACCTGACAAGAACCAGGAATGTTACTGTGCTGTCTCTTATCCAAACTGAATTAACCTGTAACTAAAAAAGCCCATTTTTGCTTAAGAAGGGGATTACTCTGTTGTCACTTTTCCTGAAAGGCTATGTGCTGAAATAACAGTCAAAGTGTCTTTTCTCATTACCAGTTGTGAATTCAGCCCCAGGGTAATAAGTGTAAATTTTAAAAGCCTTTCAGTCATGTCAACCCTCAAGTGTTAGGTGGTCATTAAAAGAAAGTCCCTGAGTGAGGCTGGGATCCCATCTTAAGCAGTGAGCTGCCACCTGGTTGGTAAGGATTCAGGGAATAGCTTCATTCTATAATTAAACCACATTCTACTTAAGACAAGGTAAGGCAAGTCACATCACATTTTCTGAATATTTTACTGCTGTCCAAAAGAAAAAAAAACATCTGTGAACAAAATCTGTTCTGTGAGGTACTTGGTGCATGGTTTGACCTTCTGATATGCAACACTAGGACTGCAAGTGTTTATAATTAAAGTTTGCTTCAATGCATTTGTGCCTACTGTGGAATGGGGTTATGAAGTGCACTTTACCTACTTATTTTTGTTCTAGGGGACTATGGGTTACCACAGCCTTGGTATTTCCCTGTGCTGGAATCTTATTGGCTTGGCTCCAGAAGCCCAGAAGCTGAGAAAACAGCAACTGCTGATGGTGAGTCCTTTTAAAACTGTTTTTTATAAATAACTTCACTGATCTGCTTAAAGGTGACTGCATAATATTTCCGTTACCTGAGCTTCTGCAAAGGTAAGAGACTGCCATGCACTGGGAGTCTTGGCAAGTACCTTTGAACTTGGAGTGGCGTGCTATCATTAGAGTCATTAGACATCAGTCACTGTTCCATCTGAGAGGCTTTAAAGCCTGGCTTAACAAGCAGCATCAAACCCCCACTCTGTAACCAACACCTTTTGAGACATTCAAGGAGTTCTTTTCTGTTCTTATCTATTCTTATTATAACATTCATGAATTGTTAATCTTACACTGAGGTTCCCTGTCTTTCTAAACGTGATTCTTTTCTATCTAGTTAGACATTATTTTCAAGTCTGTTTACTGTCAGTTTCTAAGCAAGATCATAATCTGTGCCACCCTTGTACCAATTTGAAAGAGCTCAGTAAAGAGCCAGCAAGTTGATTAGGAGCTGGAGCATGTAACATACAAGATGCTGAAAGAGCTGGGTCTGCTCAGCCTGAAGAGAGAAAGCTCGAAAGAGCTAGCTAGATTTCTCCAGTGTGTCTAGTGGAAGGATGAGAGACAATGGATATAAGCTGGGAAACAAGAATTCGGATTCAGTATAAGGAAAAAAAGTATTTATTGTGAAGGTAGTTAGAACACTGGAACAGGTTGTTCAGAAAGGTTGTGAAATCTCCATCTTTGGAGATAGTTGCAGTGATCTGCATTGGCCATATTTTTTGAGGATTGAACTGGAAGTCTTTGAAAGTCATTTCTAATCTAAATTATTCTGCTATTATCTCAAGTAGCCTGATTGTGCTGATTGTTATTTCATCCTCTCTTCTACAAAACATTGCCTTGGGTTTTCTCAAGCAGGGACAGTTGGAAAGGTCACCTCTGATTTATTCCTTGGTAGGAGACAGTGATTCTTACTGATTTAAAGAACTAAGACTCTTCAGCGGCTCAGCTTACTTGAACAACTGTGGAGCTTTTCACAACTCCTATGTTTTCTTCGAGGATAATACTGAGCATTTTGTTAGTTTATCATAAGTGGTTAATGTCTTGAGAGGAAAACTGGGTAAGAAACATCAGATCATGTAAATTCATGGCTGAAAATGAAGCTAAACTGGTAAATGATCTTGGTACTTTAAAAATTTACTTCTCTCGGTGCACTCTTGTATCCCCCCACTTTGCCATTTTAGGTGATGCAGTGAACTTGTTCATGTTGCTATTTGTGCACCAGGTAATTTTATACCATTTTGTGGGCTAAAATTCCTTATAGCAGAAAGTTATGGTGAAGTTTCAGAACAAAAATAAGTGCTCGGTCATCTGATAAATTACAATTGTGCTAGTTTCACTCTAGACTGCCAGCTTGAATTTGTGTTATGTAAACAGTCTGTTCAGGGGCTCCTGCTTCTTCCTTCTTCAAGCCTGACCCAGTGTGACTGTTTTCCTTCATGGCAGCAATGTCTAAAACGAAACTGGAAAGCCAGAAATTCTTGTTTAGAAGTTAATACCAACTCATTCATTCTGGCCTGGTGCTCTTAATCTAAGTAGCAGTTTAGCAATTTGCTTTTCATTTAACATTTTAATTTTGTTTTAATTCTTCTCACTCCCTGTACGTCTGGGAAATGTTTGTATGGCCTTTCTCTTCATGTGGTGAGAACTTGGTCAAGAGCTGTATGGACAAAATGTGAAACGTACCTAATTCTAGTCAGGATCTTACTCTGAGTCTACAATTGCAAAATTGTCAGTCATTTTCCTTAAATATCTGATCTTGACATCATGAAGCAGATTTTAAGCTAGATGGTTTTGCATGCTGTATTCCTAACCTGAGTAAAACACTGATGGTTAATGCCCTTGAAAAGCTCAAGGCTTAGGACTATCTCATTTTCCTCAAAATATCTCTGGAGATAAGAGGATATTAAATTTTCTGTTAATTAAATCTTGGTTACTTTTGGTTTATATAGAAAGAAGTCCAGAGTCAGAAGGCTGTGTGGATCAGAAGACCATGGAAAGGGAAAAAAATGAAAGCAGAACAAATAAGTCTGAAGAACCTGAAAAAACAGAAGAAAAGAGTGACAGCCAGGGGAAGAAGGATGGTAAAAACAAACAATGTAAACACAAACGAGAAAAAGAACCCGGCGAGCAGGGGAAGCCTAATACAGATGTCCAGGACAAAGATGAAATTAATAGTAAGGAGAGAGAGCAACCTGAGTACTTCTGAGATTTGTACTTCATAACAAACTAGACATAGGAGTGATTGGAGCCAAGCTACAAGAGCCAGTAGGAGCCCAGTAGGTGATAGCATGTAACTGCCAGAGCTAAGAACAAGAGAGACTCTTAGTTATTCCTCTACATCCTTAGAATATTTTAGCCACTACACATAAGACAGCTGCCTTCCAGAAGAGCTCCTTAATTTGTTTTTTTATCGTGCAAATGCAGGCTCTTTCTTTGCAAGTTGGTTTTCATGCTGAGGGAAGCCTCAGAGACACATACCTTGACTTTTTAAAATTAAACAGACCCATGACTTCAATAAAAATACGCTGAGGGGAATGTTCTTCCCTCTTAGTGCCACCCCTCCTTTTTTTTGCCTATCTTTAGTGTGTTTTGCATCTGTAGGGAAAGGCTTGTTTCAAAGGGATTTATCTGAAGTGCTCTGTGTGTCTGTCTGCAGCCTTTTCTGATGCTGACATTAGCCACCACTTAAGAATTCCTGAATGACCTGTCTTGTTTTCAAGCCCCACTGTCTTCTTTTGTGGTGAGCCAGAGGAGTTTTCTGTATTAGATGCTCAGAGGAATGCATGTGGATTCTGTAGCACAAGTAACTGCTACAGGCAGCTCTGAGCCCATTCTGACTCTCCTGAAAAGCTAGAGATAAAAGTGGGGTCATCAGAGCTCCTCACGTAGCCACTGAAAACATGCATTCAGGGTGAATGGAAACAGGACAAGACTTCAAAAGAAAAAAGACAGGCAGAGGTTAAAGGTTATTTCAGCCAATCTTCTCCTAGTACTGCCTTATCTTTTTGGTGCTTTACTCCTTAGTTCCCAGGTTCCAGCTGCTCCATGGCCACAAAGGAAGGGCTTTCTGCCTGTCACTGCACAAAAAAAGCCTGTCTTCCCTTTTAGCCACCCACACAGGAGCTGGGAGGCATGTGAAGAAGACAAGAGCAGACCTAGTACAGTTCAATGACACTGAGGATATAGGATCAAAATGGAGAAATATGAATCACAAAAAAAGGGAGCTCAACCCTCCACCAATGTCCTTCAGGTGATGCAAAGCAGATACTGGGGGAGATCATAAGAGAAATTGCCTCAGAACTTGTCAGTGAGTCTTGCAGACAAATATGATCTAAGCTTACATATAAAACCAAGGAAGGTGCCTCAATTGCCAGCATATGCATAACTATCTAGCCAGACTCCATGTGAACTTTTGTGAATACAGAGATGTTTGTATTTGTCCCAGCAAGGTAAATGGAAACTTAGATTCCTTTCACAAGTCAAAAGAAAAGTTATTCATAAACATAATTTTATTTAAAATAATGCTACCCATTCTATATTGATTATTTCAGCTGCTCTGTAGTATACACAGCTCTCTCAGGTACAACAAATTTGGAACTTTTTCCTGAGTGTTGTCGGTAACAATAATGACAGTCACACAAGCTGCTGATGGAGGTGGGGCTGGTTTCGCCCAGACCGCATTGGCTGCTCTCCACACAGGCCTGCTGGGTACTGAACAATTTAAGTAAACTGCAATTGCAAAATAAGCCTTCCTACAAAGCCTAAAGCATTCTATGTAAACAAAAGTGGACAGGGACTTTAGTTTCAGTTTCTCAGCTCCCATAATTCACATTGCCCAAGGGCTTAATTTACTTCAAAGGAAGTTTGTTTTGTCTAGAAGCTGGTGCAATAAAACATCCTGATGGTGCTATTTGCAATAATGCATTTTTAATCCTGAGAGAAAGCCGTCTCATGTAGTGCTCATGTTAGGTACTATCTAAATCTTGACCTGGTCTCAGCAGTGGGGTAAATTTCGCCTACCAGGATTAAAGGCAAATTTTTTGTTGTTGTTGTGTTTTGTTTGTGTTTGGGGGAGGTTTTTAAAGCATCATGGTCAAAGAATGCACAGCTGGGCAGATTATTTGAATGGCAGATTTCAGGCCAGCTAGAAAGGCAACCTGCTGCTTGTTTAATGTAATCTCTCGGCCTATCTAAGTATTTCCAGAAAACAATTCCAAATAATCTTCCTGCTACGCAATGAGAACAGAAAGCATGTACAGCTTCCCCTGATCCTATGAGTTACCTCTCCACAGACTACCACAATTCTGGCCTCTGCTTCTCCTGTCACTGATATGAGGGTGAATCTAGTATCATTGATATGAAGGTGAACCTAAACAAATTGCACTGCAATTAGAAATCTGGCCTCAGTTTCGTACTGGTGTGACTTGGAGAATCTGGCCCTGGAACATGATGCTGTATTATACTGGGTATGTGCTATTGCTTCTGCACTTACGGATGTGTTGTCATGATCAGAACAAGGATTAAAACAGGTGCTTTTATTCTCTTTTCATTTTTGATTTCTTGCCTTTCAAGTAAATACCTTCTTTGAGCCGGAGCCAACAGGATTGATTCCAGGAGTATGCATTCAGAACCTGGTGAAGATTTTTGCAAACAGGCCCAAACCAGCAGTAGACGGGATAAATATTACTTTTTATGAGGGTCAGATCACAGCCTTCCTTGGTCACAATGGAGCAGGAAAGACAACTACCATGTAAGTCTCTTCTTTTAGAAGAAGCAAGTCCAGGGCAGTGCTCTATTGCTGGAGTAGTCTTTTCACTCTTCCCGTGTCTCTCTACCACCCCTGCAGCTGGCTTGACAGACAACATCAGGCTTTTTCCAGACAGGGAAATGCTGCCCCTAGGCATAAAGAAGAGATTCTGGATTAGCCAAAGCCCTGAGAGGGAAGTGATGCATGACACAAACAAGTGGAAGTCTAGAGAGAAGGAAGCAATTCTCTTCCCCAGAATTTATTTCCCATGGCTAAACTACCATAGGTGAAGAAAGAGAAGGATCTTCTGGCTGAAAGAGCTGGAAATTTGCGAGCCACTACATTCCACATGTTCTTGGTTTCTCTAACTGGCTCTAGGCCAGTCACATCTTTTGGTCTGTGTGCAAAGGAGTATAAAATTCAGGCCCTCTATAAATAAAATGGCTACATGCATGCAAAATCCATGTCCAGAATAAAATGTTCTTCTAGTCCTAGAAACCTAGCATCCCAGGAAGCTGGACTTTAAGGATGTCTAATTTTCTTTATACAGAACCTTATTTGGCAAAATAGGATTAATTGGTGAACAAAACCTTTTATAAATCTGTGACAAGTTCTCCAAATGTTGAAAGAATTTAATGTGTTTTATTATGACTTTTCTCAGAAGAATGCTTTAGAGTTTTTCAATTAAAACACTTTTATTTCAAAGGCACTTTAAATTGTCTTTTAATTTTCTAAATTGTTTCAAAAGGAATATGGTCAACCCAAAATAAAAGCATCCTAATCTGCTGAAATATTTTGTAAATTTGAGGGGGTTTATTCTTCTGATAAAAACAATTTTTTTATTGCTTTGAACTTTTTTAAACTGAAAAATCCACTAATCACCCAAGTCTATTAACAGATGCCACCCATTTGCAACATAACATTTGGTCTTCTGTTTACAGAAAATAAAGATTTAGGGCATGAGTCAGCATGGCCAGAGACCTCAAACCATTATTCTTTTTTTCATCCTACTGAGCTTCATTTTAGACCCATTTATATGTAGGGGTGATATAACATGCTGAACTAAAACAGTTTCTTGATGGAAGCCAGAGCCATATAGACAGTTGTATCAAAAATTATGTTAGCAGGTCCATGAGATTCTCTGTAGCAGATCAAGAGTACTTACAATACATGCTTTTCACTGGAGTTATTTCATCAAGGCCTACAGTAAGAAGTCATCATGCTCCATCTAGTGGAATAATGTAATGTAGCTTCCTTATCTAGCACAGAGAGATAGGAGAGAGGGAATTTCCTCGTTTTCTTTTCCCAGGTCAATACTGACAGGCCTCTTCCCCCCCACATCTGGAACTGTGCTGGTTGGCGGCCTGGACATCCAGACTCACATGGACTCCGTTCGGCACAGATTAGGGATGTGCCCTCAGCACAACATCTTATTCAATCAGTGAGTATCACTCCATGCTGGCTTTAAGAAGCATCCCAATCTGCATGTCTCAGAATCCCCAAAGCCTGAGTTGTTTCTCTTACTGTGCTGGCAGCCGATGTATTTCAGAAGAACTTCTCCATCTCTTAACATCACATCCTGCAGGAGAAATCTCCTGCATCGTTTCAGTGAGAACAAGGTTTCTTAGGAAAATAACAGTGTTCCTGGTGTTTTCTGTTGTAGTGTGGGTTAGCAGGAGTTATCCTGGAGGTTCATGCACTGTAATTTAGGACTTCTAAAGCAAAAAAACCCAAGTTGACAGTGCAGTAGCAGGATATTTTTATGCCCGTTTCTTACTACCACTCAACCACTTACTGCCTTCTCTGGTGATTTCCAGCCTCGCTTCCATTAGTTTGTGTTCATCTCAACAGCAGACTCTCTTCCATTTTATTCCCATAAATGGATGGTTTGATGCCTGCTATACCTGTTCCTTTAGTAGCAGGTTCTGCTTTGAAAAGGCAAAGAAAGAGACTATGACCTCCAAGTGGAGTGTGTTGATCCCAAAGAAGATCTTTTAGGGTAATGCAACCTGTCTTCCTTTAGCAAGATAAAGCTAGAGTGAATTTATTGCTGCTTGGGGAAAAAAAACGGCTTATTCATTTAACATGCCTTCTTGCCTTTTTGTCTGATTTCACAGCCTCACTGTAGCAGAGCACATCTTGTTTTATTCTCAACTGAAAGGAAGATCCAGGGAAGAAGCTGAGCAAGAGCTGGAAACAATGCTGGAAGACATGGGTCTCACCCATAAAAGGAATGAAGAAGCTCAGAATTTGTCAGGTGCCCACAGGAATTTTCTAAGATGATTTTTTCCTGCTGCCTTTTCTTTGTCTTTCATAGAATCATGAAAAGGTTTGAGTTGGAAGGGATGTTAAAGGATATCTAGTTCCACCCCACTGTCATGGCCAGGAGCACCTTCTGCCAGACTAGGTTGCTCACAGCCCCATCCTACCTGGCCTTTGGGCAATTATTGGTTGAGTTACATATTTGAGGCCATATTTTGACACACCAATGTGCACTGGGGGGAGGCTTTATTTTCAAGGAGTAAATGGGACTGTACAAGTAGTAAAGCTGGCACAACCTGTTCCTAAAGCTTCTATGTCTTATAAATATACAACAAATTCAGATATACTTAAAGCTATTAGTTTTAAATGAATACGTATATCTAAAAAATTATTAATATAAGAAACAAAACAAAATACAACCTTCTATTATTTCAAGGCAAATGAAATACTATACTATCGTGCTGCCTCACTGTATGGATCAGTGCTGCATAATACTGTACTATTTGGTAGGAGTAGTTTCTTCCGTTCTAAGGGTACACATGCACATAGTGTATTTGAACAACTCTCAGATTCAAAAGCTCATTTGAATAAACAGCCAGCTGTTCTTATACTACGTTGGGCTGATTGCAACTATAAAAGTTGGTTAGTTTCACAAAAGAACATGAAAACCTCGTATCTTCCTGCTTTTGCTTCTGGCAAGAAGCAGAAAATGCAACATGTAGATGGAAAATATATATTTAAAAAAAAAGTTTGAATGACCTGCTTTGCATTTCAGAAGAAAACTTACTAGTAATTTGTCTTTGCAGATACGTGTCTGAGAATGAGTTTCATTTTATTTGTAGCAGTTTGTCCGCACACCAAAAAGCAGTGTAATTACATCCTTGCCACCTCTATAACTCCTCTTACATTCCTGGATGTGTTTGTCCTCTGGTAGGTGGAATGCAAAGGAAACTGTCTGTTGCCATTGCTTTTGTGGGTGAAGCAAAAGTGGTAGTCTTGGATGAGCCCACTTCTGGAGTTGATCCATATTCCAGACGATCTATCTGGGATCTTTTGCTGAAATACCGCCCAGGTAAGAGATTTGAGAGTAGAAACTGTTTGATTTTTTTGGTGGGATATTTTAAACTTGTCGTAGATGTAATATGTGCCTGCTGTGTAAACTGTCATGAGTAGCGGGATATGAATACAAGCAAACATTCTTTGAGCAGATACCTATGGTTGTGGCAAACCTGGGACCTGGCTTTGGTGCAGAGAAATAATTGCCAAAAAGCTAAGCACAGTTTTGAGTTATAGAGAGAGTCCATGCCTTGAACACTCCTCCTTGTTCCTTCTAGGCAGAACTATTATCCTATCAACCCATCATATGGATGAGGCAGACATCCTTGGAGACAGAGTAGCCATCATATCCCAAGGGAAACTCTTCTGCTCAGGCTCTCCTGTATTCCTAAAGAACTGTTTTGGCTCTGGCTTTTATCTCACCCTTGTTCGCAAAATGAGAACCACAAAAATGGGAAGGGCTACAGTGAGTATGAATCTCCCTCCCTGAACGTGTAATCTGTATAGTGCTTGCACTGCACCAAGGTAAAAAGCAGTTAAGTGCTGCTTGAGACTTCCTACAAAACTGCAGTTAATCATATGATTATATAATTATGAATATCATATTAGCATTGTTTGGGTTGGAAAGGACCTTAAGGATCATCTAGTTCCAACCCCCATGCTGTATTTTGTGTGCAGTTTTGAACTGATTTGTGCAGATGGATTTATGTTTTCTGCATTGCTTAATCCAGTCTTCAGATGATTTTCAGTATAGTACGTTCAAGATGCTCTGGATATGACATATTTTTCATTCATTCAAGCTGTTCAAATATTGACAGCCTTTACATCCTGTTTTGAGTGTATCTGAAGCACTTACATCTTTTTTTTATCTCACTTGTCCATGCTAGTCATTTTGTAGCTGTGGGTCTCAGTGCTCCTGCTCCTGCTCCAGCTGTGTGCACAGGGGAGAAGAAGAAACTCCAGAGCTGGAACTGGATGGTAAGAAGCAGGATGGTTCAGCATTCCAGCACATAGCTATGTTTCCTGTTATGCTGCAATCTTGTCTTACTGATCAATGCTGCTGAGGCCCACTTCTTTGATCCTTGTGTCTAACATTTGTATTGCATTGTAACATGTATTTAGTAAGGGTTCTTTGTGGTTTTGCTTACTATTGGCCCTTTTTTGTGTCTATGTAGTCTCAGGTGCAGATGATGAACTGCCAGTTTGTGTGCTTTACAAGTATGGTATAGAGTTTTGTGTAATTTGTAATGAAAACTGAAGCATATCTAGAGCAAGGAAATAGACTTTCTCAGAAAAAAAAGTAGTTCTGGCTTTTCTGCATAAGAAAAGAATTTAAGTAGATATTCCTGAAGATTTTGTTGTGCTTTATTAACAAACCTGAAATAGTTTCCTGCTATATAGTTCCAAAGCATAATTAGCAACATAGCCCAGTCTAGTGCAGAATTAACTGAGATATCTGTGAGTTATGTAACAGAGCAGTACCCTTTTAGTGCAAACAACAGCTTTTGAAATCATGCTCAATATGGTTAAATATTCATTCTATGAACACTGTTTTGACTTTTCACAGGAGATCTAAATGAGCTAGCAGAAGTAATCCACCATCATATCCCAGAAGCAAAATTAATTGAAAACATTGGTCAGGAACTCATTTATCTTTTGCCCAATAAAAACTTTAAACAACGATCTTATGCCAGTCTCTTCAGAGAACTGGAGGAAACATTGGATGACCTTGGACTCAGCAGTTTCGGAGTTTCAGACACACCACTTGAAGAGGTAACAGACAGATTAAAATACCTGCTGACCTTACCATAAGCACCCAAAATGTTTACTGAGACTATTCCTGTTCTTAAGCATGTAATTCCTGATTCCTAATATGTCCTTCAAAATCTAGTCCCATAAGCTGTGGCACACTCAGAAAATTTTTGAGAAAGACTTAGAGGAAGGATCCAAGCCTTACTTCATTGTAGCCTTGTGGAACCTGACCTGTTAGCCTGAAATGCATCTCTTTTTTTGTATCTTTGTTCATTCATTTATTTTCTGAGGTATTTCATAGGAGACCTCTGATTGTGTAATAAGATGAAGTGCTGAAAAGGTATCCAGATTTTCTTCTTTTATATTGAAGGATGATGTATGGTGTTCTAAGGTCAGGTTATTGTAACTATTCTTTTCCTAACCAGAAAATGTATTTCTCTATGGCAGGTTTTCCTAAAGGTCACAGCAGAAGCTGACCCTGAAATGCAAAAACCAGGTATAGATCCACAAATCCATATTTGATTAACTGTTCTTGGGACTGCTTTTTATTCTGAGCACTCTGTAAAGAGGAGTTTCAGAACTTTCACTCTTTTACGTGTTCTTGACAAAATAAATTTGGTCAGCAAGTATCTGTTTTTAAGGCCTGACATGATATCTGAAAAAAAAGATTAAGTCAGCAGAAAGACTTGTATTTAGATTGGATAAAGTTCTTAACTATGCAAATAAAAGTGGAATGTTGAGCACTCAGATGTCAATGGTTTTACTTGTTGTATAAAAAGTACTTCACTGACTATTAGTCCATAAACTGCAAGATGATTAAATTGTTCGTCCTGCTGAGTAAGAGAGTTAACCTATATGATGTCACTAAATACAAACAGAGTGCAACAGTTGTAATTAAAACAATCTAGAGGTATGATATACATGGTTGGCAAAATCTGGGCCTCATTAAAATGTCTATGCTACTTCATGTATGGAAGATAAAGTGTCTTCTCTGATGCTTCTCATCTTAACCTAGGAGATATTCAAGAAAATGGTTCTGCTCTTGGCAAAACTCCTACTGAGAACAAACCAGGTGAACAAACCACCCTGAAAACTAATGACACCTCTCGAATGCCAGTAGGCAGAGCAGGAGATCAAAATGAAGGCAAAGGGTCCCGACAGTATAAAGGCTTTGAGCTTGTACATCAGCAGATCAAAGCACTGCTCATCAAACGCTTCCACCACACCTCCCGCAGCCACAAGGACTTCCTAGCACAGGTATTGACTGACTTGTGCTGTTCTTGATTCTTTCCCACGGCATTCTCAACACTGGCTTTCCAGCAAGGATGGCTCTATGGAAAGCAGTTGAGGTGCTGCAAATGGGTAACAGTGCAGTTATGATTCCAATTCTTCTGCCTCTTCTTTTATTTCTCTCTGCCTGGAGTCTATCAGCTGCACCAAGTTCATTATTCTATCACTACTAGCCCAGTGTTTTATTTTTAACATAATACAGTTCTGTGACTACCAGAATTTTAAGCAAAAGCACTGGAAATTAAATTGTTGATGTTCAGGAGTTAAACTAGATTGGATCTCTGTGCTCCTGCTGTCCTTCCTTTGTTTACATGTATTATGGGGTGTGTACAGTGTCACTCTACAGCGTATATATAATAACCTAATATGAAGTTTTCGTGTTCCCTGCAGGTTGTTCTCCCTGCTAGTTTTGTGTTGCTGTCTTTAGTACTTACAGTCATTATTCCTCCATTTGGAGAATATCCTGCCTTAACATTACACCCTTGGATCTATGGACAACAGTTTACTTTCTTCAGGTAAGAAGAATAGCTTAAAGTACATCCTTCATATATACGCCTTTTTCTCCCTAGAGTTCAGCATCGTGGGGCCCTGTCTCTCTGGTCTTTTCTCACTCTGTGTGATGTAAGAAAAGACTGGAATCAGCAGATTTAAAATAGCTTGAAATTGGTGCACATGGAGAGTACAGCTGCTAGTACATCTAACAAATAGTCTTTCAGATATGTTTCTAACTTCAGTATTCTCCTCTTCCTACCTGAATTCAGGACCTCAACACTTATAAAGTTACATATCCTGTCTAACAAGAGATCCAGGCCTCCGCAAATGAAAATGCAGAATATCTTTTTCATCTTCTGATTACTGACTGTGACAGTGCTGAGAGAATAGCAATGAGGATTTAAGCCTTTTTTTGGAGAATGCTGCTATTGGACTTTGTCAGAAGTCAGCTTTAGTATTAGAAGAAAAGAACCATAGCCTGTCAACCATCTCAGAACATTCTGGATTTTTACATAAATAAACAAAACAATTGAATTATCATCATTTGGAGGGAGGCAGTTGGTCCTGCCATATGGCTGTCCTTCTCTAGTTGCTATGTGTATTACAGTACAATAGTTTAAAAAATATTTTATAGAGAAAGTCCTATCTTATTCCCTTAGCAATGAACGTCCTGGGAATGAGCAGATGGTCTCCCTTACTCATGCTTTCTTGAATAAACCAGGATTTGGAATTCGCTGCATGAAGAATCAGCCTCTTTTGTAAGTTGCTAGCTAATTTCTCTTGAATGAGATCCTAGCAGGGTACTTCTAGTGGAACTTGAGTAGTGAAACAAGAATGAATTGGCTTGACTCTTCACAAGAGCCAGTGCATCAGATGTGTTGTTGACTATATCTGAATTGGGTCAGAAGTAACAAACAAACAACAAGATAACACTGCCACTGGATTAAGAATGATTCACAGTGCTCAATGTGACTGACTGGAAACCAGCTCATGTAACTTGGTACTGAGAGTTAAGCAACCTTGAAATTTATGTCAGTAGGTCAGTGACCTCAGGCCCAAATCTTCTCAGCTTCCCTGGCACTTTCCATGTCTGAGTCCCTTCAGGTTCCTCCTGTTCCCATTGGTGTCTTTGGAAGCAATAACTTCAGCAATCGCTCAGACTGTCAAGTAGCAATAGGACGGTGTGAGGTGAGGGCAACATTAGTAGAGCTCCAGCTTTTGTTGTCCTACCTACTTACTCTGCTTGTGAGTCCTGCTTTGGAGCCTTTTGTCACTGGCTTGCTATGCTTTGACATTTGTTCCCTTTCTCCTGACTCTTTCCCAGCCATGATATCCAGCAATTTGATCATTCAGATTGTTCTCTCTTCTTCCCTTGCTCTCCTGTACCTGGTATAGCAGAAACTTTAAAAAAAGAAAAGATACTGCATGAGAAAGGAAAATGATAGTTTCTTCACAATGATATGTCCACTGCAGATTTCCAGTACTAATGGATCCAACACAGTCCCCCTGTTCCTTCAGTGTCCTATCTGCAAGCTGAAGGCAGTAAACTTGGCAGAGACGTGGGGGGAGACTCTATTTATTCATGTATACCAAATACTCTAATGTTCTTATGCTAAACTCACAGGATGAGGGGGGAATATCTGCTTAGAGCATTGTGATTTTGTGGATTTGTGAGTTCTCATGGACTGTTCTCTGCACAGCTTAAAGCTCTGTTCCTCTACACAGGAACTACCCATGCAATAATATGCCAACTGCCTGGAACACACCTGCTGTTCCCCCTAACCTGAGCAGCCTCCTGCTGAGCCAAGAGTGGAGCCCTGAGAATCCATCACCTTCCTGCAAGTGCAGCACTTACAAGAAACTCACGATGCTGCCAGAATGCCCTGCTGGTGCAGGAGGCCTCCCACCACCACAGGTTGTGTCCTTGTGCCATAAATCTTTGTAGAAAAGTTTTGTGGCAAGTGCTGGAAAAGGGATCAGTGTCTAAGTACCTTGCCATGCTAATATACAAGGAAGGAGTTGAGTACATTCTTTTTCAAGAGAGCAAGACTTGCTGGAATTTGGAATTCAGTTTCAGAGGTATTAGAAAAGCTTGCACATTTAAATAAATTTTGATTACTGTTTTCGTCCAAATTGCAAATTTTCATGTAGAAGAAAATCATAAAAATTTTAACAATTTGTCACCTAATTAAAAAAAAATTCTTTTGCCTCAAAGAACAATGCTATTTAGAAGGTTGCCTTTCTTAAAAGGAGGGAAGGGCAGGAAGGAGAAAGGGGAAAGAAAAAAAAAGAAAAAATGTCACAATTTTAAATCATGGAGTGCGGACCTCTCATTAAAATGGAAAAATTAATATTTGGTGAACCTGAAATTATTATTTTTTACATGTTTTTCAGTTCCATTTCTAGCAAGAATGTTCTAAGCTAGCAAAATGAACATTTGCATGCATGTGCATGAAGATGAGTAATTTAATAATCACTGATGCTGAATGGAGGTACATTCCCACCTCTCCTATCAATGAATGATCTTAGTAGTGCCCTTTATAAAATGTGCTTGCTCTTTTGAAGAGCAAAGGAAAATTACAGCCTGTCAGTGTTTGCATTTTATAAATGTTTTTCTAAGAAGTTAAACAGAATTGCAGCCACTCTCAGAGTAGTAGCTCGCTAATTTAACGTCTCACCATGCACACTGTTCATCTTTAATATTCCTGTTTGCCAGGCTGAAAACACTAGCAAAATGACTAAAATATTTCTAATTTTCATAGAATCATAGAATCATGATGTTAAAAAAGACCTCTAAGATCAAGTCCAGCTGTTAACCCAGCACTGGCATCTGCACTGCTGAACTCCATCCCCATGTGCCACATCTCAATGTTTTTGAACACTCCAGGGATGGTGACTATACCACTTTCAATGACACGATCTCTTGAAAACACTGATTCAGCTTGCTTTGATTTCTCTATCACTGTTCACAAAACAAAGTTATTTTAAATATCTGTAGAATTCCTGTTTATGAAGAAAAAAATTGATAGAGGTTATATACCTTACAGCATCCTAAGTTATTTCTGATTTCTAAGTAATGCCTGTCCAACAAAGTTGAATTTTGCTAATTGCATGCTAGTGTATTTCAGAGATCTTTAGTCTAAAACTTCAATTCCAAGTAAGATGCACTTTTTTTTATTTGTTTGTGGGGATTCTAGTCCTCTAAACAAAATGTGTTTATTATAATATTATCCTGACAATTTTGCAGGATATTCTAGTTTTGTATAACTTGTCAGAAAGAAACAGTTTGCATTTGAGTCTCCAGGAAAGCCACAGTGTGTAAATGATTGTCAATAGAATTATGTTTAAGCATAGACAACTCAATTAATGAAGACACTATGGGGACACTACCAGTCTTCCTGTGTAGAATCAGCTGGACATCTCTAATGTGTCTTCTGTGTCATCCAGTACTCTCTGTGGACAAATGTAGGAACTTATGGAAAGTTCATTAGACTTACTTTCTAGGTCATTACCAGATGATTTTGGGTTGCAAGCTTTGCCATCCGAAGCTGCCCAGGAACCTCTTAAAGTATATTCTACCTTGGGATAAACTCAGGAGTGCGAGGTCTTGCATTTCACAGCAGCCCTGCGTTTGTAAAAGACTCAACAAAGTTGTCATGTGGCATCATTTTCGTATTTTAAAAAAAAAGTAATTTTCATTCAAACTATCTAATGTGCTAGTGAAGGCAAATTTTTTGTATTAATTTTTACCTAAAGTTGCTGAATCATATGCAACTACCTTTTCTTTTTTACTGGGGCTTCAGTTTGTTTGAAAAGTTTCCTTCTTTCAGATTGAAGAAAAAGCCTTAAGCAACCCTAACCTTTGTTGCAGGCACCTGTTCCAGAGTGACATGCAACCATTTTGTGTCGTGCATCACAAACTTACTGATTTCTTCTGAAGTCTTAGTAAAGTAAGGATGTTTGGGCTAGAAATGACCCACGAGTGATTGACCTACTCTCTTTCAGTGATCCTATGAACCTGAGAATTTTCTCTGAACCAAAGCTACTTTTTCTCTTTTCCTGACAAACACTTAATAGCTTAAGACACTCTAAACTTGATTGTGATTGATTACGTTTTTGTTTCTTGCCAGAGAGTGCAACGGAGCACAGAAATTCTTCAAGATCTGACCCACAGAAATATTTCAGATTTTCTGGTGAAAACATATCCCACTTTGATAAAAGGAAGGTAGGGATGAACCTCTATTTCTTTTTCACATGTAGTATTTTGTACCTGGTGATGAAATTCTTATTTAATAATGACATAACATCTGATTTGGCACAGTATTCTGTAGATTTGAGCACCATGTCCATATTTCTGATATAAGACTAGAAGAGGCTGATTTTAGGGAAGTTAAATATTTTCAGTTATAACTATTTGTATAATCAGGTACCCCTTTATGGGCAGAACTAAGTTTCAGTGCTGATGGAATGCTGTGTTAATGGTGACAAAAATGGTGCCTTTGCACAGCGTTGGTGAACTGCCTTGCAGAGATACTACTTTGTCTCCCTGGAGAACTGTAGCCACACTAACATGACCATCTGCCTGAGTTAATTATCACTTGCTTCTCAGAAGTGCTAAAGAGCAGCCAGAGGACAATGTTACACAGACACATCCATCCTACTGATAGCTCCTCAGCTGGCCTGTGTGTTGAGTGTGGTAATTAGCTGTGCAGCATCCATGGCCTATTATCTCTGATTCAGACCTTGCTACTTTTTCAGTTCCCAGCAGAGTTCTTAAAATTCTTTTTATGTATGCTGGCTGCCTTTGACTGATTCCTCTTAGCATGTGTCATAATTGCTTTAGATACATCTTTTAAAATCAATTAATTATGGATTAGTATAGCCTAGTATGTGTCGCTTTAGGAATCTTGCTTATCTCTGTATGAATTGGAAATGCGTCCTGTCAGAAAACAAAAAGCCAAAAACACACTGCAAGGAATGCCAAAACTCCTGCCAACCCCACAACTCAAAGTAATAACCAGCAGACTGGAGGTCTGCAAAGTATAGGAATTCAACTTTAATTTTTTTTAAGCCTGACAATTTCATTGACTTCGTTTCTGTGCATTGAGAGGGGATTCTCTTTGTCTGTTTCAGCTTGAAGAGTAAATACTGGGTCAATGAGCAGAGGTAAGAAACCAATTCACAGATTAAGGTGGTAAATAAAGGAACAATGTATTTCTGTTTAACCAGGTGGCCTCACAATGTTTCTGCAAATGGACAAAGGGAATTGTGGCAGACAGTGTAGAACAAAGAGATGGCTTCAGTGGGAAATAGGCTGGGGATCAGGAAGGGTCTTGTAAAGACAAGGTGTTATTTTCGTTTGAACTCCCCGCAGGAGATGAAGGCAAGAGGCTCACAATGGAACTATCAGAGCTTTGTTACCTACAGGAGTCAAACCAACGGGAGCTGTGTGGTGAAAAGGTTCAACACAATAATAGTGTGTTGTAATAGTGCTGTGACACAGCTCTTTCAGTGCTGCAGGAAAAATATAAACCCTCCAAAAAAGGACCTGAGTAGGATGAAACCTAGACACCAGCCTATCAAATACAGAAGTAACAACCATGGTTCCTCATGCCTTCTCTGGACATGTGCATTAGTTATAAACCAAATTCCACTAGTTCTCTTCTTTAGGTAGAGACAACAGCTAACCCCAGCGTGTGATGGCTACATGTTACTAAGCTTAGACAGAAACTGGTTAGCCTGAAGCACATGCTTCTTCCATTTTTCACCAGCAGTTGGAGTTCACTTCAAAGATAGCAGCTGGATGACTGCCTTTCTTCACAGAATATCTGCTTCCTGTGCAAGCATTGCTTTCTATGGGATTAGGCTTCAGTTCATCTTGTGCAATAATATTTATTATTATGGAGCACTGGCTGGTACTGACATTGGTGAATACCTGCTCCTCTCAGAGCATCTGAAATTTTAACTGAGGTCTATGCTGTCCTTAGTTCTCCATGCTGTCTAAACCATTTTATTGCAATTATCTTGATTTAAAGATTTTGTTCTGTAGAAATCACTGTTTTCTCCAAATTTTCTATCTAAATAATTTTCTCAGGATCCTGGCATAAACCTCTCAGAAACTGATAGAGCTTCTATTATTTGTAAGCCTTATAAAGACCTAATACAACTTGTTAGAAAAAGAGTAGAAATTGTTATACATGAAATATTTGATATATAGAAATTAAACTTGCATTAAGTGGGTTTTTAGTATTTCCATTAATGTACAGTTATGGGTGTGTGGTATGAGTTATTGATGATATTTTTCTCTTTCCTAGATATGGAGGAATTTCTATAGGAGGAAGGCTTCCAGTCCTTCATGTTTCTGGAGATCAAATTGTCAATTTTTTAAGTGATCTTGGTCGAATGATGAATGTGACAGGAGTAAGCAAGATTTTAAATTTTGTTTGTTTGTTTTCTGACCCCTTATTAAAGCACGGTTACTGCAGCATTAGATTTCACCTAGAGCGCTGATCTTTAGCTTTTTCTTTTTTGTTTTAGGGACAAACTTCACTGGCCGCTGCTAAAGAAATCCCTAATTTCCTTAAATACATGGAAACTGAAGATAATATTAAGGTATTTGCTGGAACTAGTCTGCTAACTCACAGTCTTTCTTGACATAGACTTCAAATTATGAGAATGTTGCTGGTGGTATTCCCAGATGCAAGAAGAGCTGAAATGCTATACTTTAGAAATAGCTTGGTATTAATGCTGTATCCCATACTATAGGTAATTCTTATTCATAGTATTTCAAATGTGAGATTTTTTAAAATCATGTTCTTAGTACTACTTGCTGTCCTACATACTTTGAGTAGTACGCTAAGTCTTAAAATGTGCTTCTATAAAATCCCCTGACAGTAGTTGTCCAATGCTTTTAAAAGCATAGTATGTGAGCTCCTCCTGCAAGACTGTGCCTAGGAACTATGAATTCCTGGTGCTGGATTCACCCCTGCTGACAATGCCCACCAAAGTAGATAAAAGGCAGCCAAATTTTCTCCTGTAGCTGAGTGAAGGCTTCTTAAATTAATCTGTGATTTCTGACTCTTTTAGGTGTGGTTTAACAATAAAGGCTGGCATGCTATGGTTAGTTTCCTCAATGTAGCCAATAATGCAATCCTCAGAGCTAATCTGAGGACTGGCCAAGACCCTGAGGAGCATGGGATCACTGCTATAAACCATCCTCTGAACCTCACCAAGGAGCAACTCTCTGAAGTCACTGTGTAAGTCTGCTTGTGCTCTGCTTCTGGCTTTTACCCCTCCCTCTCCTGGCAGCTTGCAACTTCCAGCATACTCACACTCTGAGGAGAAAGAGTTCAATTGACAGAACGTGGAGGCCCTTCCTTGAAGTTTTATTCTAAACAAGAGTCTATTCATGTCTCATTATATTCCCCATAAGAGTTCATTCCCATCGCACATAGGAACTATAACCATTGGTTATACATTATTGCATGTTTCTGTTGATTCCCAAGCACAAAGATTCTGAAATCTTTGTTCATGCTCCAAACTCAATACATTTACTTCTGAAATAAAACACGTAATAGAAAATGGAATGAGAACTTATCCTTAATTGGCTACAGGTCAAGTAGATGACAACTGCTCTCCTGGTGCCAAGGACAGCACACAGGTAGATTTTCAATGGCATGTAGTAGGGTTGGTGTATTCCAGAATTTGAAAGTCATAATTTCTTGAAAAAGACATCCCTAAAAAGACAAGATTTTCCACTCTGTTATTAAGTTCATAATTCAATGAAACTAACAACTTTGCATTATAGCACAGAGGCAAAATCTGTCTTCAACTTGCCTTTTTACGTTTCTCTTTTCCCTGCTTCCAGAGCACTTTGGCTATTGTGCCTAAATGACTAGTTTGAGATGCCCCCCACAGGAAAGGCTGTCAAACTGAGATATATAAAGCAAGTAAAAGATATGGGAATGGTGCCATATTTGTTAACTACAGTCTTCAAAACAACTTGGAAAAATACACTAGCACATTTTGAAACTGGAGAAGTCTTCTACTTAAAAAGCAGCCTTGCTACTTCTAGATCTTAAAGCACCCTCCAGAGTCCCCAGATGCTAATATAGTGTTGCATTTCATCCATTCCCTTGCTCACAGTCCCTTCTTGTGCTCTGTTGTAGACTGACCACTTCAGTGGATGCTGTTGTTGCCATCTGTGTGATTTTTGCCATGTCCTTTATACCAGCTAGTTTTGTTTTATACCTGATCCAAGAACGTGTAACAAAAGCCAAACATCTCCAGTTTGTCAGTGGTGTGAGCCCTGTTACCTACTGGCTAACTAACTTCATGTGGGACATAGTAAGTACCTGCTGGTCTGATTGACAGCCTCTGATTATCCTGGGGGTCCATGAACTGAGGGCTAATCAGTGAATCAGGTGAAGGCAAAGCATTCATGTCTCCTAAGTGTTTCTCAGAGAGCATGCTAAGGATCTCACCTCTGAACTAATTACAGATGTAGAAATTAATTCAGGTGCACAACTCATTAGTCAACTAATGAAGCTGTATTTTTTATAGTCTTAGGATTTCCAGTCCTCAAAACTGAACATATAATGAAGTGCAACTTATTATAGCAGGGAAAAGCCTCATTGCCTGGTGCTTGTCACACCTGCCCTCTAGAAGACCCAAAACATATTTCAAGATATTAAAGAAACCTAAGTGGGGAAGATCCACAGCCTGCTGAGACAGTATCTATAGGCCTTACAAAATACTCTAGGGTGTCTAAAATGACATATTCATTTAGGTCACTGTGTCATTGTCACTGTGTTATTCCAGAAAGATTTATACCACAGGTCCAGACTTGCTTAGACAGGGCTCAGCTTCCCTCCTGTTACTTCTCCAGGCACTTTGTTATAAAAGAGAAGATTCTTTGGCTGGTTCTCTGGCCATGCCTTTGCAACCAAGAAAGCGGCCAAGGAATTATGCGATAAGAAAAGCATGAACATGGAATTGAAAAAATTAAAAAGAAAAGAAAATCAATATTTGAAAAGCCCAAAACTCTTCAGGATTTGGAAGGTGTTCTCGCAGGAGAAGATAAAGCAAAGCATTATTTTAGTAAATTAGGGAAAAGAAGCAGGTCTCAGAGTTCTTGTTCCCTGCTGTTCACAGGAGCTTTCTTGACAGGAATTCTGCTTGGCCATTGCCCTTGACAGCATGATGCAAAGGCATTAAGTGGTGTTAGCAGTTCTGTGAAATGCTACCTTCCATTCTGCATGGGGAATCTTGTGCATTGCAGTAGTGTAGTGCTACTAATGCTGAACAGAGAAATGGAGCAGTGGCCAAGCATACTCACTTTAGCCTCCTCCCGGGAATGTGGCTTGAGTAACTTCCATCCTACACAGCCTTTGTTTGCATCACCAGGAACTGCACTTCCCTTGCAGATCCATGGCCCTCTTGTGTGCAAAGCCTGGCAGCCAGACTATGAAATAATTGATTCACAAGCCATAATCTAAGAAACAACAATAGGTGTTGTATTTTTTATTAGCAGTCCAATAAAAGATGTCTTAGAAAAACGTTGAGCATTGCCAGGGACCTGTTGATCCAAAAGATTCGGTGTGACGAGTCTAACTCAAATTCTGATGTTCCCCAATATAAAATCCTTTTGGAATGATGTGTAGGATCTGGATGTGTTTGCAGCTCTTCTCAGGTCTTGCACATTGATCTTCCCCCTGTGCTATGGCAGGTGAATTATGCACTGAGTGCTGGAATGGTTGTGGCTATATTTTGTGGATTCGACAAGAAAGCATATGCCTCGCCAACCCATCTCCCTGTGCTCGTTGCCTTGCTGCTCCTGTATGGGTGAGTGTTCAAGGTTATTGCTGCGGGTGGGCCCTGTATTTCACATGGAAGTGATGTCATATTACTGAGCTCGGTACTCAGTGGAACCCAGCACTGAAGAATAGAACTGAGTGGATCCAAAACAGGTTAAAACTGGATTCTTCTATGGGATATTTACATGCTCTGTCTGGCTACATGCTGCAAAAGGGATTCTTTTGTCACTGCCAGCCTTGCATTTTTAAGTATTAAATGTGACCTGTAAAGGAAAATGTATTTGTTCACTTTGCTGCTTTCTTCCTTGTACATTGTGTAGGAATTTAGTAGTTATTCATTTGCCACATTCATAGTCAATACTAAAGTATCTTTCAGCATTCAACATTTCTTTGTTTCTCCTTCTTGGTGTACAATTCACTAAAATGTGCAAAGATACCTGGAGTGATAGCAGCCTTGCTAGCATTAAGTTTTCTCAGTTTTAGCAGTGTGTATTGCCCTGCATTTTAATAGCAAAAAAAGACTAAGCAGAAAAAAATCCTATGCAGTAACCACAGAGAAACTACTGTGGTGGATTACTGGTTGGTTACACCATTTTGCTACACTTGGGATGGGAAAAAAGCTCAACTTTGCATTTTCTTTAGGCCAACTGACATGAGAATACTGAGAAGTTACTATAGTTTTTTCTATTTCTTGCATGCAGATGGGCAGTAATTCCCATGATGTACCCTGCTTCTTCTTTCTTCAGTATCCCCAGCACTGCTTACGTTGCATTGTCTTGTATTAATCTCTTTGTGGGAATCAACAGCAGTGCCATTACATTCATCCTGGAATTATTTGAAAATAACCCGGTAAGTAATGTTTTGTAATTTTGCTGGATGCCAGCCACCCTCCAAAGCCTCTCTCTCACTCCTCTCCACAGCTGGACAGGGAAGAGAAATATAATGACGGCTTCATGAGTTAAGGACTGGGAGAGATCACTCACCAAATACCATCACAGGCAAATATTAGAGATGTTAATTGAATTTATTATTTAAAAAAACAGGATAATGAGAAATAAAATAAGATCTGGAAAAAACACCTTCTCCGCAGCCTTCCCTCCTTCCCAACTCTACCTCCTCCCCTAGTGGCACAGGGAGACAGGGAATGGTGGTTATGGTCAGTTCATCACCCATTGTTTCTCCCACTGCTTAGGGAGAGGAGTCCTTCCTCTCCTTCACTGTGGGGTCTCTTCCACAGGAAACAGTTCTCCATGAACTTCTCCAACGTGAGTCCATCTCATGAGCCACAGTTCTCTGCAAACTGCTGCAGTGTGAGTCTATCCCACAGGCAATAGTCCTCCCCAGACTGCTGCAGTGGGTCACTCTTCCACAGAGTGCAATCTCTCAAGGACAGGCTGCTCCAGCATGGACTCCTCTCTCCATGAGCCTCCCATGGGGTCACAGCCTCCTTTCAGGCATCCACTTGCTATGGCGTGGGTCTCTTCCATGGGCTGCAGGTGGATCTATGCATCCCCATGGACCTCCAAGGGCTGCAGGGGCACAGCTGCTTCACCTTGGTCATTACCACAGCCTGCAGAGGAATTTCAGCTCAGGCACCTGGAGCACCTCCTCTCCCTTCTTCTCCACTGACCTTGGTATCTGCATAGTTGTTCCTCTCACATATTCTCACCCTGCCCTTCTCTGGCTGCAATTAAAACTGCACAATCACTTTTCGTTTTGATTTCTTCTTAAATATGTTATCACAGAGGCATTACCACCATTCCTAACTGGTACAGCACCACATCCATCTTGGGAGCTGCCAGGGATTGCCTCTGCTGGGCATGGGGGAAGCTTCTAGCAGCTTCTTAGAGAAGCCACCTGTGTAGCCCCCGCTGCTACCAAAAACTTTGCCATGCAAACTCAATGCATGTTTTTATTAATCCCTGGATTTAAAGAAGTGTGCAAAGAACATCCAAGCATAACCATCCTTAACAATAACTGTCTTTCTCTACCTTGCCATTTTGTCTGGCAGTAAATGAGGTACAAGTGAGCAGAATAACCCAGAGAAGTGACTCAGAGAAATTAATATCTATGGTTGCACACACAAGGGATGACATTGAGTGTTTTTTGTACCTATGAGCAAACTTTTGTATGCCTTCACAGTTGGGGAGGTTGAGATATGGCACTTTGATCTTGCTTCTGCAGCTTGTGTTATATGGGAAGATGTAGATGGCAGGCACCTACTCCTGGTGGTTATTGTGTTAGAGATGTTCTGCTCATAGTAGCATTTTGAGAATTGCCTGAAAATTACTTAACACCATCAGAAAGGTGACAGAATACAGCAAGTGCCAAAATTAGTTCTTAGAAAGGTTAAGAGATCAGTTTATGAAGTACTGTTGATTTGTATCCACTACTGCTATCACCTCCACAGTTGTTGAGGCTCTGGCCACTACGTGTGACACCCTATCTGACAGCAGTCCTATTAGCTATCATTACTGATGGTGCATTTTCAAATACTCTGTGCTGATCAAGCGTTGTTATTTGCTGCAAAGGAGAAACAGATCTTGGTTAAATTCATGTTTTCAAGGGCCAACTTGACAATACTTTTTGTCCCAACTGTTCCTGCATTCAAAGCTATGGTTCTTGATAGCACAGGGCTCAATCTAGTGCCATTCAGTCTATGGGACATCAGGGCAGCATGGTTACCTTTGAAAACATGTTTCTTTTGCAGACACTATCTCCAGAGGGAAGATGGCCCTTCTCTGGATTCAGTGCTGCTGGCACTTACACTGTTTCAGGCATCTGCACATTGCACCAACATCCACGGTGTAATTATGCCCAGACACTGGTACTTGTCAGTATTGTGGCAGCCCTGACTATTGTCATGGCTTAATCCCGTGTCAACCAAGCACCACACAGCCACTCACTCACTCTGCACCCACTCCCTCACCTCATGGAATGGCGTAGAGAATCAGAAGACTAAAAGTGAGAAAACCCATAGGCTGAGATAAAGACAATTTAATAGATAGAGCAAAAGCTGCATGCACAAGCAGAGCAACACAAGGAATTAATTTACCACTTCCCATTGCCAGGCAGATGTTCAGCCATCTCCAAGGAAGCAGGGCTCCATCACACGTAATGGTGACTTGGGAAGACAAACACTGTAACTCTGAACATTCCCCTCTTGCTTCTCTTTCCCCCAGCTTCATGCACTGAGCATGACTCCATATGGTGTGGGATATCCCTTGGGTCAGTTGGGACCAGCTGTCCCAGCTTGTCCCCTCCCAGCTTCTTGTGCACCCCCAGCCTCCTTGCTAGGGGGCTAAGGCACAGAAAAGGCCTTGTGTCTGCAAGTACTGCTCAGAAATAGCTACAACATCCCTGTTGTGTTATCAAGCCTGTTTTCACTGCAAATCCAAAACACAGCCCCAAAGCAGCTCTACATGTTGCCACCAGAATTACATTACCTCTGCTACATAGGGAAATACTTCATTGCAAAAACTTTTTCTCCCCATAGCCAGTTTTTCACAAGCACCTTGTCTGGTGCAATGTATGCCAGGATTCTGCTGTTTGTGTTTTATGTTGCTTTGAGTGTAACTTGATAAATACTCTGTTTTCTCTGTTTTAAGAACACACAACATCCAGATTCTCTGACATGACAAAGAACTTTTCACTTATGTTGCTATGTTTTCTTAAACAGGTCTGGTTTAAACAGCTTATGTTGTTTCTGTTTCTTACAGTCTTTGCTGAAGTTTAATAAAACATTGAAAAATGTGCTGCTCGTCCTCCCACATTTTTGCTTGGGCCGTGGACTCATCGACTTGGCCATGAACCAAGCTGTGACTGAAGTATATGCGAGGTTTGGTAAGTAAAGCCAATAAGAAAAAAGTTACAGCAGTGTCACATGTCCTGACCTTGGATGAGATGTTTGGAAGGATTAACTCAGAAAAGTGGTAGATGTTTCTGGAATTCTCACCTCTTCCATCATCAGATGGATGAGGAGTATGAAAGTTCACCCTCTCTGAAGGAATCACAGCTTCTGATAGTGCTGCCAGAACTCTACAGCCCAACCAGTACCCTGCATTGGAAATGAACCCATTCGTTCAGTGTCAGACTCTGGTGCCTTATTATCCTTTGTTTGGAAGACCTTAAATCTTTACAGGAGGATTTATTTTTTCATTTCATTTGAATACCTCAGTTAATGTTTAAAGTGACTGTTGTTCTTCAAATGCATTCTCTTGGGATATGGTTGTCTTTGATATCAAACTACTTATTAAAAGAATAGTCATACAGCAGAACTCATCTGGTTTTATTCAGAAAATGTGTGTCTTTTCACATAATCTATGCAAGTTTTGTGTAATGATATCCAAATTAGTGCATATTCAGAGAGGTTATATTTCTTTTTACTCCCATGCAGCAGCTGAACTTGGAGTGTGTTTTGTTAAGAATCTTTATAAGACCAGAAAATTAAAACCATTGCCTGATCATGAGCAAATAAAGTACAGTAAATCATTATGATTATGCTTTTTGTTCTGAGGAGTAGTGGGGTTTTTCAGCAGTATTTCACCTTCCTGGCTGGTGCTCTTTCTCCAAAGGTGAGGAGCATGTTTCTGATCCCTTTCAGTGGGACTTTGTTGGAAAGAACCTGGTTGCCATGGCTCTTCAAGGAGTTGTGTTCTTCTTTCTGAATCTCCTCATGCAGCACCGTTTGTTCTCCACAAGATGGTATGTCTAAAAGTTCTATTAATGTTCCATTATTAAAAGGATGACTGTCTTTGTTATTCTCTATGTCCCTCTTTTTTTCTTTTTGTTCTTAATTTTTCTCTAAATTTGTAGCTTTTATGTTTTCTTTTTACGTACCTGATCTTATCCTAATTTATTAATATCCTGATTCAAGAAAGCATTTACAAATCTGCATTATCTTAAGAGGATTTAAGAATATTTTATTAAAGAAATTAATTTTCTTGAGATAAGATTTTAATGTAATTTTTTTTAGTTTAAGACACTGTAATGGTGAGATTATAAAATTACCTGGGAAGTCTGTAGTGTCCTCAGTAGCAGTCAGGCTAGGTACTAGCCAGTGCTATGAGGCACTAGCCTGACATCCCCAAACAGCAATTCTAGTCTATGGCACAGGACAGCTGTGTCCTGGACACTATGTGAACTTCCCCTTTCTGCTTTACGAATGTGCCTCTCCCTTGATGGAAACAGCTACCTACCAGCTGTGACTGGGTCATTCACTCCTGTTCAAGGTTGCCAACAAGAGTACTAATAGGTGCAATTATAAAAATACTGTCTTGCAGAGAGATCTACTCGAAACTTCTACTTCTAAGGACCATCACTAGGTACTAAGAGTAGCCAAATAGTGAAAGCTGTGGCCAAGGGGCAGGTTATTGTCATATCTGTGACTGACAAGGCATGTTCTTTTGAGCAAGACATTTCCTCCCTTTTTAGTATTTAGAGGTTAACTTTAAAGGTCAGGGCTTCTCCCAACAGCAGGAACACTCCAGCCAATGTCACATTGTGAAGTTTCAACCCCACTGCTTCCACCAGTCACATTTTTGGCAGCAGATTAGCCATGGTTTCACACTGTTATTCTGACTGAACCCAGGGCAACTCAGTATCTTGGGTTTTTCCAGGTTTGCTGAGACTGCCATGTCACCTATTATTAATGAAGATGAGGATGTTGCAGAAGAAAGAAAAAGAATTATGAATGGAGGAAACAAAACAGATATCTTACAATTACAAGAACTGACCAAGGTAATATTTTGAGAAGAATGAAACAAATATTTACTCCTGTCTCAGTTCTAAAGTTGCCTCATCCCAATTGCATTAAACTAAAAATTCAGATGGTTTTCATTTCTATAGATGTCTTGAAATAGGAACTTTCCTTTTTTTTTTCCTCCCCCCGTCAATATAGATTTATGCAGGTCGACGCAAGCCTGCAGTGGACAGACTCTGTGTTGGCATCCGTCCCGGAGAGGTAGGTTGTTCAATAACACTGGATTACATTCCATGGGTCAGTTCAGATTTTATGCCCCCGCTGATTTGCAAGTTGGAAATACTAAAGAATATGATAAATTTTGCAATTTAGTGTTTTGGCCTTTTGGGAGTGAATGGCGCTGGCAAAACAACAACATTCAAAATGCTGACTGGAGATACTGATGTGACATCTGGAGATGCTGTAGTGGCTGGCAATAGGTAAGTACCTTGAAAAAAACAGTCCATTTACCAGCATAGAACTGTCCAGATCACACTCTCAATGGTCCAGCAGCACGATGGCACCAAGATGACAGCTAACACATGACTACATTTGATACCTTTAACGCTCTTGTAAAATCTGTGGGTAAGTTGTAGTAATGCTAACAGTGGGACAAGGCAATCGTATCGAGTGGCAAGAGCTCCCAAACATAAGATAACCCATCCAACAGGGTGCTTTCATCTGACCTTTGGGACTTTTCTCTGGCTGTTTCTAGCATCTTTGTTTACACAGTGCTGGCATAATGTCATAAGTTATTACGGTGGGATCTGGTATGCACTTATGCTAGTTTACTTCCAGGTTGTGTACCTTGGCTTGTTAGGTGTAGTTGGGATTTGATTCTTTGTCCATTGATGTGATTTGAACAATAACTCTTTTGTTGCCAGGACATGGTCCTGGGCACCCTGTTCTAGGTGACTCTGCCTGAGCAGGGTCAGTGGACATGGTAACCTCCATAGCCCCCTTCCAGCCACACCCATTCTGTGATTTTGGTCTTTTCCTACTACCATCCAAGTGTTAGCCTTGTGTCCTGCCTGTCTGTTGCTAGTGACCACATTCTGAGTTGAAGTAACTGCATTTTTTCTTCTAGAAATAAACGCTGTTTTCAAAAAATAATACCTGAGTGGCTGTTTAAAGAACTTCTCATTAAGTTAGCCTATACTTTAGCAAGAAAATGGGTGAGGGGAAATGGGCTTACACACTTAACCAGTACTGAGCTGACTTAAGACAACAATGTACTCCTTGCTCCTATGTACAGACAGGTATTTTAGTAGGAAGTTTTACCAGGAAGAGTTAATTCTCCTCTTACATGAGTTGTTGCCCCAGAAAATAAAGATTTTATTCAAACTGTTCTTCTCTGTCTTAGAGCTAGTATTACAGAACTACAACTCTTTTCTTTGCTTCTCCAGTATATTGACCCACATTTCTGATGTCCATCAAAACATGGGATACTGCCCTCAGTTTGATGCCATTGATGACCTGCTCACAGGACGAGAACACCTCTACTTATATGCACGCTTGCGGGGGGTTCCAGCAGAAGAAATCAAGAGGGTAAAGTAGTCTTGCTTTTGATAGTTGCAGTGACATTTGTGATGATTAACTGTGCTCTTAACATGCCGAGGGCCAGCACTTCCAAAGTGGACTTGTTATTCTGTGTATTGAAGTCCTGGGAGTAATTCCTGTCATTTGGACACTTAAGTAACAAGACCACACTATCAAATGCAGGTTCCCAGGCATTAATGGTACTTGCAAATCTGTGGCACCAAGAGTGGAAGGCTAAAGATGTAATTCCTGTGATTTAGAACGGCACTGGTTGCTCTTTTGCTCTTGCCTTTAAAGTTGTGTATGTATAGGAAAGAAAACATGAAGAAGACTCCAGAAGAAAATAATTTGAATTCTTGCACAGATAGAAGTCTACAGCTGAGGCTGCTTTATGGCTTTCCCTCGCATAGTTAGAACTCCCCTCATCATCATAAATATTTTGTACTTCTTTGGTCCAGTTCTGAGATAAATGTGCTGAAACCCAGGGGACTGTCATGTTTCTGCCAGAAGAGGGATGTATCAGCAACCCAGTCTGTTCTGCATTAGCTGCTGTGTGAAACAGATGGTCTTTCTCACAGGTTGCTGAATGGGGCATCCAGAAGCTGGGACTGCCTATGTACGCAGACCACCTGGCAGGGACCTACAGTGGCGGCAACAAGCGCAAGCTCTCCACTGCCATTGCCCTGATAGGCTGCCCACCGCTGGTCTTGCTGGTAAGTGTCACGGAAACACAGCCTGGGTAGTTCAGTGTAACATCTCATAACGCTACATGCTAAAGAGCTACACAGTCCTCGTACTCCTTTCTGCCCTCAACTTATTTCAGTGTAATTTTGAGTTAATTTCAGGTATTGACTGGAATGCATAACTATGTTTCCAATGGACCTCAAGTGATTACAAAAGAAAGATCTTCAACAAAGAATGTGTTGAGATAAAATCTGTAATCCAGAAAAATCTGAATTTAAACCGTTGTTTCGTTTCAGTCTGCCTTTTCTTGTCAGAATGTAGACACTGATGTAAAAGATGATCTTCCAACGTATACACCTGGCTGCTTTATCCAGCAAAACAAAGATAGCTACCCTTTTGCAGCTTTTAATATCTTTGGAATAAATTATACTAATATATACTGAATATAATAATATACAATGTACAAATGCTGAAATGTGGTTCTTGCCAAATAAAATAAGTGATCAGATAATTGCATATCTAAAGGGAAATTCTATATGAAATTACTACAAAGAATCTTTATTTAGATTATATTCTACCACCCTAATTTGTATGTCTATGACTTTTAGTCATAGTCACTTTTACTTTGTAAAGTCTATGAAGTGTTTTAATACATTTTAGTACCATGGTTCCTTGTACCATTTAATATGCCTTTACATGTATTCTGCCTGTATGTAGTCAACAGTCAGATAAAATGTTTTCTCATAATTTCTTAAGACAAGATGGTCAATGAAAACTTTTCTATCCTAATTTTTTTTTCCATTTTTTGTTACTTACTGGGTTAGCTGATTTATGCAGGATCAGACCCTTAGGTGGTGTAAATCAGAGTGACTTCACTAGTTTCTTGGACTGAGCAATGTCCTATACGTTTATGCAAGTAAGACAACTTGGTGAGAGCTCACTGTTACCCAGAAAAGGCGCTCCCTCCCCTGTAGCTACGCCCTACACAGACAGCACTGTATTCTTACCCACAGTCGTGTATTTGTTTCCTTACTGCTTTGAACCAAGAAGTCCACTGGTACCCACTCACTCCTATGCTTCTCAAGGTCTATGTGCATTCTCAAGGTACAAATTACTGTGGAGAAGCAATTATATGCTGTGGCGCAAAAAAAATACTTGATTTTAAATAGATTTTTCCCTTTTTTGTCTGATTCTGATTGCCTTAACATTTCCATTACAGGATGAACCGACTACCGGAATGGACCCTCAGTCCCGGCGCCTCCTGTGGGACTCTATTGTTGGGGTGCTCAGAGATGGGCGAGCGGTGGTTCTAACCTCACACAGGTAAAAACAGTTAGAATTCAGAATACAAAAGCAGCTGAAGTACATCTGTTGGCTTTCATCTCAAATATCTGTTCTCTGTTTTGAAAGTATGGAAGAATGTGAAGCCCTCTGTACTCGTTTAGCCATCATGGTACAAGGTACCTTCAAATGCCTAGGCACAATTCAGGAGCTAAAATACAAGTAAGTAGAATATTTTTATGGTGGCTTTTAATGGGAAAATTTAGTGTATGTGAAATGTACTACTCTTAATAAAAACAATTTCATGTTTAACCAGACCTATTTCTGGATGCAGCTCTGTCGTATATTAGACAATCTGACCAGATCTCATTTCAAATCGATTATGCTACGTACCACTTCTGCAGGGCAAATACAAGGCTTCCTAAAAAGCTGGATCTTATGCAATATCTTTCAGATACTGTTATTGTTTTCATAGCTGCAGAAAACTAATGTCTTTCCTGAATGATGAAACCACCTCTTCATCCAATTCCTAAATCCACATGTCCTTCCCAGGTTTGGTGATGGCTACATTGTCACTCTGAAAATCAAAGCTCCAAAGTCTGGGCTGCCACCAGATCCTGCTCCAGCTGAGAAATTCATACGCATCAACTTCCCAGGGAGTTTACAGAGAGAGAAACACTACAACATGCTGCAGTATCAGATTTGCTCTTCCTCTCTGGCTAAGATTTTTCGATTAATAATCTCCAATAAAGAAAATTTGCATATTGAAGAATATTCTGTGTCTCAAACAACATTAGATCAGGTGAGTAAAAAAAGTAAAACATCCATGGGAAAGCCTGTGTGGTGAGAATTAGGCAACATAATGGGGATGTATCCAAACAACTGAAGGACCAAATTGTTTAGAGAATTATCTCACACCTCTTTCTCACGCAAGATCCCCAGGCCTCTCATCAAGGAGGGTGTATCAGTATGAATCAGTCACTTATTCCCTGAGTAAATAGGTGTCATATGAAAGCTGGTAAGACAGCGTTTCCCAGATGACAGAATTCACACAACCCATTCCCTCAGGAGCAGCAGTCTGAGCAAGGCGAGCAATTTGGAATGAGACTGAGCTGAGAATAGCATTTTATTTTAAATAAGAGGTTTGGACTGTGTTGTGTCAAAGATACTGTGAGAAGCAATTAGACACACAAAACTTGGGAAGTCCACTGGGAGTTTTGAAAACACCCACTTGCTAGAGGGTATTGGGCCCATCTGCCTGCTTTCCTAAGTAACAAAGGGTCCCACATATGCAAAGCTGTTTTCGGTGGGATCACTAGAAAGACATTCCTGGCTCTGTTTCAGCTTCCTACTAAAATATTCTGTCTCCTCTTTCCTATCACAACCAAACTCATGCTCTGCAAACCATGAAAACCTGGCTGAAGCCATCTCCTCCTTAAGAAAAAGTAGGACTTTAGTTGCAAGCAAGTACATCCAAAGGAAGGAAGTTGCAAGGAAGTTTATCAAAACAAAGGAGGAACTCATGATCCCAGCTGATAATGCAGTGTCTCAGTTTAGTTGATGTCTGTGGATTCCCCTTTCTGTCTGTTTCCTGCAGAGCAGTCATTCCACTAACTCATCTCAGTTGAAGAGATGGTGACATTTTCTGCTTTTCTCATGCAGGTTTTTGTGAACTTTGCTAAACAGCAGATGGAGGATGAGGAAATTCCTTTGCATCCGCGTGCAGCTGGAGCCAGCCGAGAAGCCAAGGTGTCCCCTGCTGTGCATCAGCAGGCAGTTGCATAGACTGCTCCTGCAGCCTCCAGGCTTAGTGTCTGCTCAGTGCTAACGTGTGCTGTACCAGAGCAGAGCAAGGGTAAAACAAAGGTTTGCACACTCAGTGTCACACTGATTTTTTTGCACCTTTCTGAGCGCTGTGCTCTCAACAACAACAGCCCTAGCGACAGCCAACTTCTACTGCTCTACCAGTAACACTACATGCTGACAGTGTCAAAGGAAAGGCAGGTCCTTGCTATAGAATAAAATCTTCTGCTAACATAAAGTCCATTATAAGATACAAGAAGAGAAGTCTCATTCCTCCTTGTTGACATATAAATAACATCAAAGATGGATTCTCTGTCTGGTACTTTCAGGCAGGCAGGTTTTTCTTGTTTAACCCTTATGTCGACTGCTACAAGTCAGCAGACAGGTTCCAAGGCAGAGAGCATTGCCCAGCTTAGAAGCAGATTCCTGCCATGCTGAGTGCACAAGACTGTCAAGGTCAGAACAGTGCTGGCTGATGGGGCTAGTCCTGGGAGATTGCTTCATTGTCTCACCAGGCTGCCAGTGAAAACAGACGGTTGTCTCAGCAAGAATGGAAAGAATTAATTCAGAGCTGAGACCCAGACAAGAAACTTGCTTTAAAAAAAAATTAATTAAAATGATCTCATACTCATCTTCAAGTTGCCTCAAATAGAGGCCAAATGTCAAAATGGAGATTAAAAAGAAAGAGAGTATGTCCAAATCTGCCAAAAGTTTTGTTTTCTTGCAGAGATCTGGAAAAATATCTTTGTTACTAAACAAGACCAAATTTTTCTTCTTTCCTGCGACGGGACATTAGGTGGGTGTAAAGTGTGAATAGGGTCTGTGCTTTCTACCTCCTCAGAAGGAAAATTTCAACCTGCTTGTACTCCACACTGCACTCAGTGGAAAATCATTTGACATTTAACTCTTCTTTTCTGGTTCACAGTTTAGCTAGTGGAAAAACAATACTGAAAACAAATTCATAATGATGTATTGCTTCAGTTATCTACCAGATCTAATAATTTCTAAGAAATCTTCTCTAAGATACGTTATACAGAATTAAAATCTGGGTCATGTATTTTTGATTTGAAAGATTTTTTTTCTTCATTTGATGTAGATTTTTTTTATAAGGACACTCTTGCTTTGTACTGTACAAAATATTATGAAACTTCAACAACCAGCTGTAGCCTTCTCTTTTTGCCATAATTATTTCAACTGGTTTTAAAATATTGTCTAGAATTTATTGCATATTTCACCCTTACAAATAGTTGCAAAAATCTTTCTATACATCTATTATAGATAAATAAATTAATTATGAAACAAAAGAGTATCTATGCATTCTCTTCATATTCTAAAATATCTTCTTTAAAATGTCATTCAGATAGATTTCAATAGCCTTTTTTTACTAGATTTACACAAAACCCAACTAAGTCCCACAAAACATCCTGTGACAAAGAAAACACAGGAAGTCCAAAATGAAGCTGATTTTTCTCCCTGGCTCCAAAAATAAGAAGAGCATTTGGAGGACTAGGAGTCACTTCATGTATTTACAAAATGTACTAAAAACTACTCAGAGAAGCCTGATGTAAAATTCTAGGTAAAAGGTCTGTTAGTATCATAAGGAGATGTTATATCAAAACAGGCCAGGTATCAAAGATATGGCATAGGTTAGATTGCTTCTGAATCTTATTTACTAGTATGCAATTTACTAATGAAGAAGACCAAAAGTAAACAAAAAACCACAGCACAGGATATTAAATTCACGAATACTACAAATACTTCTTACTTCAGATTCTTTTGACAAATTAGGGGTTGGACCCATATCAGGTTTTTGAGATATCGCCTATTTCTTTATTCCAGGAACCGTTCGTATTCTTTGGTAATGTTATGTGTTACAAAGCACCTGTCTCCAGGCAGCACACTCTCTTCTTCAAATCAAAGAAGGCAGATCGTGCAACTGTCCTGAGGCCAGCTGGCCACGCTGGCTGAACTGAGCTCTAGTAGTTAGCTGGTGTGTCCTCCTTCCAGTGTACTTCTGTCTTGCAGAATGCCACTGCTAAATTTGGAGCTGCTTTTCAGCACAATCTTCTCAGTATCTCTGATCCATCAATCTAAACAGACTAGTACAGAAAAATCTAAGTCAGGTTACAGTGAACTGCAGGGGCTTTTTTTTTGCAGCTGTGCAACAAAGCCTTATTTTTTAAGGCGCTTCTGAGTTGCGAATCCTTGAACGTAAGTGTAGCTTTCAAGTGCATACAATTTCCCTTAGCAGTGGAGATTCAACATGCACCAAAATCCTTTTAATGAATTCATTTATTTGGCAGGACATTTATGAGGTTTTTCTTCTTGAAGTTCTGTGCAATATTCAAATTAAGCCTTCTTTTCTTACAACAAAAAGGGAATAATTGGCATTCTATGACTTGGATAATCCTTGAATTCTCGTAAGTAGGTGCAGTGTTTATCCTTTGCCCAGATTGTCATCTGAATGAAGCAAAGCAAGGTGAACAGCCCCACTGGAAGGAAGGGAAAAAAAGATACATTTCATTATCAGAATAAAAACATGCTCTTGCTGCTGACATCACTTCAGGTTGAAATACAAAAACATTACTCACCTGGAACGCACTGAGTCATGATAGTGAAACTGATCCAGGTCCCCACCTGTTTTGGCCAAGGAAATTTAAAATATTTCTGGTGACAGCATTTGCATTTATCTCTCTATTGATCAAAATAACCTTGTCCTAGTATAGGTAAATAAAAAAACCAAGGTCAGCCAGATCAGTTTCTACTGTTAATAAGCTTTAGCCAAAAAGGTGAACAGTGCCTTATTATCACAAACAAAACCTTCATATTTGCTTCCATAGCTATTACAATGACAACATTTTAAGCATTAAAACAGTGTCCTTTCTGTTTCTCTGCCTGATTTGTATTAATCAGACCTCCATCACTGTTAGGAATGGTAACTTTCTATAGTCCAAGGCCCAATGCTGTTCTCATTAATATCTGTTAATCTCCACTGGATTGAAAACCTGACACTGCCCTTCTGGGCAAGAATTAATGTTACACTGAGTTGCACTGACTTTATCTGCTTTTGAACTCAGGAGGTCCTGATTAAGGAATATGAAATGATAAACTGATTCAAGCTTCTAAAGCAGTCACCACCAACACAAGGGATTGTGTAAGGTAAGAAAATGGGGAAGAAGGCTTCAGCTTACTTTGTCTATCGCAATATCTTTTTATTTGTCTGACCACTATCTTCCTGCCTGCAGTGATATTTCTAGGCTCTTATGTTATAACTCCACCAGACACCTCCATCCCCTTATTACAAGGCATGTTCAGTGGCAATCTCCCTGTTCCTGGCTGCAGAATTTGCCCAGCTTTCCAGTGTATCTGTCTTGTCTAGCAGCCACACAGACGCCCTGGCCCAGGGTCAGGGCTGTCTGTGTAAGGTTAGTCACATCAGTACTGACTCAAGGGAGGGGAGGAAGAGCTGACAAATTCCTATCCACAACCTGATTTCATAGGGTTTAGCAAAAGAGGGGAAATGTATTGAGCTGAATGGTTTCAGAGGTTTCTTCCATGTTAAATATTCTAAAAGAAACAAAAATATATTCAGCAAAACTAAAATCTGAACATCTTGTTTGCAAATACATACCTCATATGTATAGTTAGGGCAAGATACAAAGAAAAACAGCCATGTGAAAGGATTCTTTGTTGGATATGGGATCTTACAGGTTTTGGATCCTATAGATTAGAAAACAAATCACAAAATATTCACACTCCTAAATATATTGTTTCCTGTAAAGACAACCCAACTCTGCCTACATCTGTGTCTCATGACTGTCAGAGGGACAAACAGGATGTGGGAAGACAGGATGTGCTCTGGACTCACAAGAGGAATAACTGTGAGGGAACTTTCCCTTGCTCACCAAAACACAGCTTGTACCAGCACTGTTTCCTTTTGCACTGGCAGTATAACCAATGTAACTGCTCTCCCAACACAACCCGGCCCAAAACAATAAAGATTACAGTAAGATAAGAAGTGCTGTTCAACAGTCTGATGTTGGATTTCTTGCACAGTCTGATTTCCCTTAGAATTCAGTCTTTACAGTGCTGTGCAACCTGTGCTCCCACAGCAGTCAGCTGACAGGTATCAACACCCCCCAGGATCAGGTCTTTCCTGAAGCAGAGTAACTGAAGGAGCACTGAATGGCTGTGCAAAACTGAAAAATGATGATGCAGTTTTTACCATTTCTCCGGAGGTCACTGAGTGCAACATGAATGGAAAAATTTCCAGCTTCACACAGCTGCAAGAAAAAGTATGACAGAGTTAAAAATGTTCTTCCCTTCTATTTGTTTTTCTTCCTTTTGTTATTTCCTGATGTCTTTTAAAATATTTAAGAAAGGAAAATAATCTGTTATAAACATAATAAATATCCTTAACTAAGACTGCTGACAGAAGGATGAAACATCTCCATTCAAGGACTCATTCATGAGTCCTTATTATGCTCTGTTATATATTTATATTTTTCAGAAAATGTGGACTCCATGTCCAAAACATCAAATTTATTACTTACATAATCCCCTTGAAATCTAAATAAAACACAGGGGATAGAAGTAAACTCTGGAGATACTTGCTTTATCTTTTGATCATTCTTCTGTCTTTAAAAACATCCAAAAAATTATTTGCATAGTCTTGGTTTCTCACAAGTTATTAAAATCCCATGAAAGATACAGTTTGGTCTCTAAGTAAGTTTTCTTCTCTAGAGTATAATTGATCTGAATCATGAAATATAATTGACCCAGCTTCCTTCACTGGTTTTAAAGAATGCTTCCCCAATCAATTATGAAGAGAGTGTATTGAAATGACCCATTTATATGATTATGGACAGTCTCCAGTGTCTGCAATGCATAACTATTACAGCAAATGACTAATGGTCAGAGCTCCTGAGTTTTATTCCCAGCTCTGTGCTTTCAGTTATGGAGTCTCTCTATAAAATATGAATAGATTATGACCTCACAGAATTTTCATACTGGGAAGCTGCTTTGAGATCCTGCAGTCACTGATGATTAGTTTGTAAGAGCAAGTGAACAGCTGATGTTCTAAACAAGTTACACATACATAGGAAAAGTCTTTATACAGAGGTACATCTTTATTGGCTGCACTAACTTTGCTTCTGCATGTATGAGATGTTCCTAAGAATTGTGAGAATGAACAGTGACTGAAGAATTTTGATTCATAAGGAAAGCTGTAAATAGGTTCTGAAGCTCAGCAAAATAAAACTCTATCACTGGAAATTATCAGCAACATACTCTCTTAGTTGGCTAGTTCTCTGAGATTTATGATCTGTTGTGATTCTTAACACTCAATAAACAGTTCACAAAACAAACTCACTGGCTTTTAAACACAGTGTCACAGAGGTTTAAAGATTATGAGAGATCATCCCAGCAGATAAATATCCTAGTCTTGGGATGGATACTGAATCAAAATACTCCTTTGTGTACAAAATTACATTAAAAACTGACAGATTTATTTGTTCTGCATGCAAGTGGTCAGCTTTAGTAGTACGTCCCAAATGTTCAAGTTCTAAGTATCTGCTTATTCTACTCACTCCTCCACTTATATGACAGAAGAAATAAAGTAAGATATTTTAGCATTTTATAGAAAGCAAGAAACCTACCAGAAACATGATCACAGCGAAATTTATCTGTTTTTTCCCATAAGCTATTAAAAAAAAAAATTTACATGTGGTTAGTACTAGTACACAATGTACATACATAAATACTTAAATCATTGAGGGTTGTTTTGCTACTTACAAGGAGGAGTGTAAAGAGGATGATTGATGTAATATGCAAGCCAAGCTGCAAATCCCCAGTAATATAAACAGTTCTGAAAAACAGGCAATTTTTCTTTGTTTTAGTACAATCTTTTAGGCCAAAATTCACTGCAAGGACTGTTGATAACAATGAATTGGGATAATCCTTCAACTTGCTGATAATACAACAAAAATGGCAGTACTACATGTGGTAGGTGGGAGCAGGTAACAGGAAATAACAGAAAGGAAGTAGTGCTCCTAGAGTTAAGATTTCCTCTAAAATATCTTGGAGCTGTTAAAATTTATAAACAGTTTTAGAAAGTATGATCATATGATTGGAAACAAATTTATCTTGTCTGGCAAGCCACTGGGCAAAGTTGAAGTGCATGCAGACTGTATGTTAAAGAGAAACTTTATTTGCTGACCCCTGAGGCTGTAAGACCAGATCTGGGCACTGTCCTCTCTTCTCTGCTGATTTTGCACTGCCCAGTCTCCTGTCTTCTTCTCCTTCACCCCATCAGTTTTCTTTCTTTTCCATGCTTTAGCTTTTCCTGCTTGATGCTTTCCTCTGCACTTTCACTGCGATTTCTTTAGTTTGTCACTTTTGCTGCTGTCCTTGTGTTTCTGCAATGCAGTTTCCACTCTCTAAACACAGCTGTCACTAATGGCTGTATTGACTCATCGCTGTCCAATCTCAGTGCTTGTTCACGGGCTTCATCCACGAAAAAAACTACCTACAATGACAATCTTTACCTCTTATTTGGTCTCCTTGGCCCTGCCTTCTGTGGTTTTTTTTTCTGACACTCATTGCTGCTTTGGTATCTTGGTGACAGGTTATTGTCTCCCCCCTTACATAGATGTAGGTGGGAGGGAGGCCCTTTCTTGGCCTCTTCCTCTTCTTGCTCTGTGCTCTAACCTACGGGTGCCATTCTCTTGCAGACAGACTTTAACCCTCATCAACAATTCATGCATTTGCCTCTCATCAGCTGAGTCTTCTTTTACCCAACCTCATGCCTCAGTTTTTAATGTATATGGGTATGTTTGTTTACCACCTGGACTTCAGCAAGACCACAACTGAACTCTTTATCTTCCTTTCACCACTTCTCCTGTTCTTTTCTTTGCCTTATCATTCCTTGCATCCTATTTTCAATTTTGAGTAAAACCCTGATCATCTTACTCTTTCTGGTAAAGGTCCTCTTACTCTTTCTGGTCCTCTTTCTTTTTCTTGGCCTTCCAAATAGATTCCTACACCTTAGACATTTTAGGTGTTTCTGCTTTCTCCTTCACAGCTTCCTTTCCTGCTCATGCAGGCAAAAATCCCATCCAAGGCTGCATTTTTTACTGTCCTGACTGGTTTAACTTTTTTTTTTGCTTTGAATTTTGCAGTCTTTTCCCCCTGTATATACCAGATCTGCATTTCTAGCAATAATACCCTGGAAAAGTGATTACCTCAGCATCTCCAACCTGCATTAGCTGACTGCAGTGTCTGATGGTGCATTTTTCTGAAAATGCTGGTGCCCCCTCATCTGCTGCAAACAGTTGTATCAAACATTCAGCTGCATTTCCACTTTCTTCTGAGGGTTAATTGAACTGCTGCAGTGCCCAGAGACCTCAGACAAAATGGACACCCTTTTGGGTGTGCTGTGATACAAACACATAGTATGTCCTTGCTCTGAGATTATGTAAGAGATAACGGATGAGAAAGAGCAAATTACTAACCAGTAGTTACAAATCAGGTGGGACGAATGAGCAGAAAAAATAAATAGCTTCCCTGCGATGACTTCATTTTCCCCCAGGAAATGCAGCAGAACCAAAAGAGTGATTCCAGTGAGGACAACACAGGTAGTGTCCTATCCATAAACTACTTCTTCCTCCCTAACACTAGCTTCTTCAACAGGCACTTACGATTTACTGACTGCTGTACAAACTTAGGTGGAAACAGTTTCTAGTAATCTTGGAATGGCATTTTCAGAAAAACCTTCTCCTAGCTTCAGGGCTTGGCACAGGATGGAACATATGGCAATGGATTTCAGCAAAGTAAAATTAAATAAATTAATTATCATGGCTCAGTCCCCAACAATACATGTTGTAATTAAACTTAACAAGTGCTGTTCAGCCAAAGAACATGATTTACTGCAAGAATATTCCTCAGTTATAAGAAAAGGAGCTTTAAGAGGAGTGGGGTCTACCACTGCTAAGGACCTTAGCAGAAACACTGTAAATGTCCAGCTGCCACTTGAATCCTTATTGTTCGTACAAACGGCTCCAGTGAGGTTCAGATAGGAACATACAGACTTCATAAACTCACTTGGAAGGAAGAAAGAGTTTTTGTGAATCTTGAACAATAAAGCTTTACAACAATCTCTTATAATGGTGTGGGTCAAGTTCAGATATCGCAAGGATCCCATAAATAAATCATTAAGTCCCTAAACTTACTTTTGTCTTCTCTACTACAACTGGCAATCCCTAGTTCTTCATGTCCTGCCTATGTTTATTCATAACCAGCATGTCCCCTTCTGTTTGTCTTCTTATATTGTCTTCTGGTTTAAATGGTATTTATTTAGATCTAATGTTTTCTTTCCTCCAGATGTTTTTCTACTAAGTGGTGATATCCCTTCTTTTTACTCACAAAAATGTTCATGGGTAAAGAAAGACCATGTAAGACCAATCATGAAACTAATCTTTGAGGAATTCTACTGGTACTTCCCTATTATTAAAGGTCTGACTGACCCTTTTTTGGCACAACCATAATTATCTTTCTTTCAATTAGTTCCTTTATCACCACATAATTTTTTTATTAATCCCTATCTTATTCACCCTAAGGAGTTGTTTACTAGGTCCAGATAAATCAGGTATTCTACCTTTCCAAAGCCTAGAAAAATCACATACCTTAGAAAAAATTATACTATGTTAGTATGCACTGCTTTTGGTGAAGCTGCTGCATTGTGGGGCATAATTTATTCCTAGTTCCATTCCGGGAAAAAAGGATGAAAATCACATCTCTCATCAATTCCCATCTCAGACTTCTGCTTATTGAGACTGAAGTGTCTCCTGTACACGTAGCATTCCACTGCACTTAGGAAATAAGCTCTCTATATCTGCTGTGTATGCGATCAAACCCTGAAGGTAAGAAGCTTTATCTACCACTTGTATGGAAAGTGATGGAAAAACAGAAAAAGGATGTGATGTTTTCTGCACTGGCACAGTTTTGGAGTCACACCACCAAGGCCAGTGAAATTATAAAAACAAATCAAACCCAAGCGTTGCTAAGCAGGTACAACAGGAACTGTGAGCAACTTTACAGATGAAAGCAAGTGCCACCAACCTCAGAAGATGAAAAAGAGGAAGTGATCAGAATGACTGGTACAAATGTCAGTTTTAGCGACAACAGTTTGTATGGTCTGAAAGGAACAAGTAGTTGCCAGAGATGGCAGTGAGAAAAAGAATTATCACAGTGATTGTTTTTTCGAGGTAAAGTTACTCATTTATCTGCTGTTTAGCAGGCATTAGCTACTGTTGTGTCAAGAACAAGAGATCCACAAGATCTGTTGTGTCAAGAATGAGATCTGTGAACTTTTTAACAACTCTTGCTGCAGGAAGCACAATAAATTTCTAGGGAGGATTCTTTTGGAGGGCCACTGCTCCACTACAGACCCTCCTTTTCTGAAAGCATGAAGCTATCACCAGAAGGACCAGAGCCACTGGACAGCTGTAAGGAGTTAGCCACAAGGTAGAGCTTCAGCTCTTACAATTATCACTGCCATAGTGCAGATTACAAGGGACTGTCTAAATCCCAAATGTTAAAATTCCCAAATGCTTTTCCAGTTGATAATCTCTTGTCTTCCTTAGAATACGGTGTACTTTTGACTACTAGTGTGTTATCTGTTGCAAACATTTGTAAAATAACTACAGCTTATGCATAACCATGCAGTCACTGTACTATTTCTCAGACACCCAGGAAACAATCTGCACCCCAACAGCTGCCCTGTTCCACAGCAGCACTGGTGACATTAGGGAATGCTCCTGTGGAGAAGAAAATGCAGAACAACTAAGCTGATTTGCACTGGATCAAAGGTAAATTACCAGTTCCTTAACAAAAAAGAGGATTTTAGGGGCAAAGCAGGTATAAAACAACTGTTACAAATAATAGATTTAAAAAAAAAAAAAGCAGCTCTCCCACCATTGCGCCTGCCCGAGCTACCTTTACAGTTAACTTGTTACTAAAACCTTCCCACCCAACGACTTAGCTGAGTGAAAAGGAAGGGTATGCTGAAGGTTTAAAATTCTAAAAATTAATGAGACTTCTATAATATTAGTAACAGTATGACAGTATGTGGGTTATACAACAGTGGCATTAAGAAATCTTCTGAAAGAACTGCAGCTTTATGGGTGAGATTTGCTGTGCGTTGCTGCAAAGGTTACACAAAAAAGTCTGTGGTGCAGAGGCAGAGGATAGGCTGGCTAGGCTGGATTTGTAAGGGCAGCTATGGATAGATTCTGATTCAATTTACCTTCACAATATTCCTCAGTGGCATAGTCCCACGGGAGAAACGATGAACAAATACTGTTTCAATCAACCTTTTGATGTAGTGGAAAGAATGGCAGATACATGCCAAGCTAGAAACAGCAAGACAAAAGCATTTAAGAGTGCTTAAAAAACCAAGTGTGGTAAAACATTTGGAGTAAGACTACAAGAAATACTCCTCAAGCCTGCAAATGGACTTACTTAACTACTGGGTGCGGACTTGATGTAAACCTCTCCTCCAGTCCATAGACAAAAGTCATGCGGAAATAAAACAGAAAATAGATGAACAATGGACCTGTATATTCTATCAAAAATACCTGCAAAAAGAGAGAAAATAATTAGACAGCGGAATTAGATGATGGTTTTGCTTTGGTTTCTTTGTGATAACTAATGCAGTGGGATAAACACCTCCACGCATCCAGGACGGCATTAAGAGAGGCAGGGAGGGAGTAGAGGGTTTGGGCTTGGGCTATGGAACTGGTAGCCATGCACATACATATTTTGCAATGATTTGCCTCAGTTGCATTCAAACAGCTATTGCCAGTGCAGCAGACACAGAATGGGTATGAAAAGATAATAATGGCAGCCCAGAGATCATGACAAATATGCATGCATGTTACATTTATGCAGATCTCACCCTTCTCTTGCACTCAAAAACTGTTGCTTTATTTTGGTTTAAAATGAAATTTGGTGAAGAATTTGTCTTGAGAAATAGGAGTTCTGCTTCTACTGAATGAATTTTGTTTAAACTGGAAACACAGCTTGTAAGTATTCACAGTGACCCCATCTGTGTGAACAGTTAGCACAGCAGTTGTCCTGGGAAACAATAATTTCATTCTATGTTCAAACAAGCTTTAATTGGAATACTAGGAGGAAATAAAAAGAAAGAAAAAAAAGAGAGGAAACCAGAGAAGCTATTCTCTAACTTGATTTCATTTCAGATAGGTGTGTATTTTTTAGGAACATCACTTTATATTGAAGTTAACTTTGGACCAAGTATTAACAGATGAATTTTCCAAACATCTATAAGTGAGGAAGGTAGGCCCACACCTCACGTACAGAGAAAGAAGGGAAATTGATTGTACTTCTGTCACAAACAAACAAACAAAAACCCAACAACAAAGCAAAGCAAACAAACAAAGAAACCTAAATAATCCCAGTTCTCTAATATGTTTGGAGTTATTTTGATACTCAAAAAAGTTGGGTTATTGACTTCTGTTATGATCAGCATTTTCTCTGGCGAAGATCAGGTTTGCTTGTAGCTGAGAAGTTCGTCTTTTTGATATGATAATACTGAAGTATTTGTTGCTTATATTTCAATGAAGTAGCTTGAAGGGCAGGGAGAGCAGAATGCAAAGGATTATTAAATGACAGAAGCCTGGTGCTACTCTGCACTGTGATATTTTGGTGCATATTAATGCACATGTGTCTTGAAGTCTACACTGCCATTAGAAAGTTTTGCCTGTCTTCCTGGTTTTTTGGATTGTGTAATAGCAGCTTGATCTATCAGCATTACATCCAAAGTAATGACGTGAAGACTCAGTCTTGCAGAACATTTGACTTATTTTATTTTACCTCTTATTAACGTTGTCTTTGCTATTTGTAATCAACACAAGATTTTATTAATGTCTCATCGCTAATAAATGGTAAATATGCCTTTAAATTACGAGGTGCTTTTCCCTTGACATTGTGCTGTTTATTGGAACTAGTGTAACACTGTGCAGCAAGGACCTTCTAGAGAGCTGGAAGGGTCATTGGTCACCTCACTGCATGAACAGCAGTGCTGTGTTGCCTGCCAAGTGAGTTGTGATAAAATTTGCATTTGAGCTAAGACAGTAAATATGCAAGGTCTTTGTGGATGGCTGCTAATATTGCAGAAATTATGAGCTGCCATTAGCCTGTCACTGGCATCCTGGGAAGCAGTCACATGCAGACAGCAACTAATCTTACTTTTATGCATTTTCTTGCTGAAGTCACTTCAAGTACTGACATGTGAAGTTGCTCCCATGCCTCTGTGCAGGACAAACTCATAGGAGTATAATCCTAATTTTGTCAGGAGTTACACTGATGTGTAATGCCAAAGGCATTTACATACCTAGTTCCTAATGATATTGCAGTAGGCATCGATTTGACAACCTGCATCTTAGTTCTCTAGAGCCAATCTACCCTGCAGCAGGTTTTTCACTGCTGCTCTCCCAGGGAACTAAATAGGCATCCAAACTGTTACTGCTTTCCCTGATTAAATGCTGAAGCAATGAGGATTCATTGCCTGCATCCACTATCAGAGCAGACATCATGCAGAAATATTGGAGAGAAACAAAAAGTGATGTAAGGATTAACTATGGAAAACTAGCCATTAAAATTGCTCATACTTGAAGGAAAGCTCACCGTAGTCCATCCTATCTGTGGCCCTAAATCTTTAAAGTATAAGGTAGCAGTTGTGCCAACAGGGAGGTGCTGCAGGATTTCTTCATCCTTCAGGGACTTTCCTTCTGAGAAGGAAAGAAGTAGTTACATCCTAGTGAAATTCAAGTCCACTTTGGTAGCACACTAGCTTTATATAGTGCTTTAACCAATCTATGAGACTCCTTGATGTGATGTGGGTTTATTGGAATCTCAATAAACAGACCAAGAATATTTACACTTAATTTTTATTTATCCCTGTAATCACATATAAGCCTGGATCCTCTATTCACCAAAACAGTTAAGAGAATTCTCAATCCTATGTGCCTGCCTAGTCTAGTAGACTTGAAAGTTTCATCACTGCTAACAGCAGCATTTGCTGATGGGTCAATGTCCTTTATCATAGTTCACTGACCTCCTAGTCAGCTGCACCTCTCTCTCTCTCCTCTCTTCCGCTCTTCTCATTGCTCATCATCAAACAGAAGATAGGATAAGCTGTGATTAGAAAACTCTGCTATAGAAATTTTCATTGCCTTTCTTTTCCCAAACAACCAGCTAGGAGGTGTTTCCACAGAACATGAGCTTTTAATGCCTAGATTTGGAGGAATCTCCAGAAGGCCAGCATTTTCTCATCGCAAGTCTCACTACGTAAATTCATAGAGGAATCTGACAAGAGAGACCTTCAAAGAAGGAAACAAGATAATCAGACATCTGTTTTCCATTGATAGATTTTACACAATGAGCAAATCTTCACTAGCATATTTTTAATGGACTGTTTAAATAAAATTATCCTTAATGAAAGCAAAGGAAGAAAGTGCTATATTTTAGCTAAGATGAATTAACACGGTTTGCAAATTAGACTTTCTTTTGTGCGTTCAGGCCATGTAAGAGGCTTCTAGTAGCAATACCTACAACTTTATTAATGAAGTCAGCCAGCTGTCATCAGCTTTGTCAGCAATTGCTACATCCATAGCAATGTGTTCTGCATTAGCTTTTGTCAAAAGAACCGTAATTCCTGCCTGAGAGTAGAGGATTATGTGAATTGATGGCTCAAACTCACAGTCCTTTTTGGTACTCCCAGCTGAGCATCATCATGGAGATCATTTCACTGCAGCTGAGGGCAGTGAATATCTAGATCCTGTGCTGCCTGTCTTGAAAGCAACACTGCTCAGTAAAGTGCATTAGAACAATGTGCAAACTCCTGAGTTAATTACCAAGCACTAGGGTGGAACTGTGTTTACTTCCGAAGAATTGTATTTGTTCTGGATTCTCTTCAGCCTTCAAAGTGCTTATTACCACAGCTGGAAACATATCCTTAAGTGCTAATACCCTTAAGTACACCTTTCATGCCAGGGCCCTGCTCAGAGCTTAGTTACTCCAGACCTCACAAGTACTTACTTGGATCAAGTTTTATTGACTGCCTTGCTGGATACCACCGAGGATCTGTAAGACCATACAGAATTGTGTGATATACAATGTTCAGTTTAGATCATCCACTACTGTAATGAACACAATACAACAAGATGAGCTTCATTTAAAGGTTTTTATAAATATTTATTCAACACTAATATAGTTGATAATTTATGCAGCAGAAAAAAATACAAAGATGTATCAGGATAGGATAAAATAATTTTACTGAAATCTCACTGTGATCACATTCACGTGCAGGTTATCAGCATTATGTATGTGTATATCATATTTCAAATTATGCAATTTTTCCTTATTTATGTACTGGATATTCTGATGTGATGCGAGCTGCTGTGGGACTTATACTCACATAATTTATGGAACATCAATCTGATCTCTCTAATTGTAGCATTTGGTTCCACCTAGGCAACAAAAATATTGTAAATATAAGATGCATATTTTGAAAGACAACTACTAGGTGTAAGACTATTAAGCCAAATAGAAATGTGACTTAGACAATGTAACTGTTTCTTAGAGATGTCTAGCCTTGGTATGAAGGATTCAAAGAACCAACAGGAAAAAGGCAGGATGATTTTTGACACTTGTTTCAGAGGCAGCTTCTCTAGCAGTGATCAAGAGTTACTTCTACAGCAGTGACAATTTGATGGCTTCTGAGTACCACAAAACTGGCACCCTCTCAGTAAAGCAACTGAAGTTGTCTTTTTTCCCAAAAGCTCCTTCTGGAAAAGGGTTAAAGTACACTGTAGTCAGTATGAAGTTTGCATAATCGTTGCAAGTGGCCAGGGAAAGGCTACCAGGAGATTAAATACCCTTCATAAACACTAAATTTACCTAAGAAAAGTTAGTAATTTCTTAAAAAGTCACCTAGCCTTTTAAACAGATTATTGTTTTACCTTATCTAGGAAGCATAGCTGTCTCTTTGTCTCCCAATCAAGGATTTCCACCTGAGAGGACACAAAATGATAACTAATCATTATTGGCTAAATAATGTGCAAACTCTTAGTTGATTCCCAAATTCATAATCATTGTGACTCTCAGAGTGAGACACCATTTTTCTCTGTTCCATGAATTAAGTTAAAAACCTTCCTGATGTTCTCAAGAGACAGCTTTAATCACAGCCAGGTTCCAAAAGCACTCCAAAAACTTGAAAAGAAAAAGTCAAATGAATTGTCTTCTTGGATATATTCAGTAGCAGAAGTAGCTAAGTTTTTGATCAGAAAAGTGATCTTGGGTATTTTCTTCTGCTAGAGCAAGAGGAACAAGTAAGGGGTAGAGAAGTTTCACAGGAATCACTAAGGAACAGTACTTTCATAATTCATAAAATTGGAAAGACAGTTTGAGAAAAAAATTTAAATGTGTATATATATAAATATATATGCATGTAAGCAAATATTCTGAGTACATAAAGCTTGAAGATAAATGTGTATTGTTCCCAGAATATTTTAATTGTAAGGAGAGTGGAAAATATTGGTGGACATAGTAAACAAATGCAGCTGAATATCTGGGCTTCACAAATACTTAAGCGTTTGTTACAGGAATATTGAGTGTTACTCTTGCCTCTTAGATCACCTGTTTTATTAACTACAGATTAGCATTTTATATTCCAAGCAGTGGTTTAGCTACAGCTCTGAAAAGGAAAGAGGAGTTTATTTCCATGATCAAATGGCACTGTGGCAAAATGTTATGATTTTGATCAACAGGCAAGCAGAAAAGTCCCCAGACATTTCAAAGCCCAGTTGCAGCAGCCTCCCTAAACCTCATCGCAGTTGTTGGGGTTTTTATATAAACATCTAGCATTAATTATGTTTGGTATTAACTGGCCAAGAGAATAGATTAACATTACACTTTAAATATGATTCCTCACTAAAAATAGGAGTCACAGTCCAGTATCTTTCTCAGAGGGCTGCTTTGAAGAGATCACTTGGTTAGAGTATCTTATTTCCTCGTTTCACTAGTCCCAAAGGGTTCTTTTTCTTTTGGCACAGCAATGGAGCACTTCAGCTCCAGCCACACCTATCAAATCTTTGTGATATGTTACGAGTACGTGATGGATTGTTACGATATGTTTTCCCTTGATTTTTTATATTTGAAATAACACACATTTCAAGTTTAATGTCTGTTTGTGTGAAATCTCCATGAGAAAGTAAATGAAGTGGATTCCTTTCCCAGAAGATTATTCTTGAAAAACACCGTTCTGACACCTGCAGTCCACAGAACAAGTACAGGCCAGGGAGGGGGCTGTTCACCATTTTTTTGTCCCTTCTGGTGCCAGGTTGATACAAGGACTATTGAAACCTTTGGTGTATCTCCAAGCTCTTTTGTCAATGAATACCATTGGGCTGCCCTACAGACTGCAGCAGTGCCTACTCTTTTCGCAGTGTCCTTCCCATTCCATACCCAACCCAATATATATATATTTTTATCAGAATCCCCCAAGGGCAGTTGTAATCAATGGCCTTCAGTGGTTGTATTAGAGAGATCTTCTCCAGGTCAATTACAGAGTGGTTTAAATATCTTTCTGCCACCTATGGTATTTTGGTTGGGTTATTCTTGTTACACACAAGGCCAGACTGAAAATTACAGAGTTTTTCTTTTGCTCTGTGGTTTTCATGGGAGTGGCTGTACAGAAATTTCTTTGAACCTCTAGAATCAGTGTGAAAAACAGACAAATAAATCATCCAAGATGTTATTTACTGTTATTTGGTTCTGTTCCAGCATGATTCTTTCCAATGCCAAACTGTCATACTTGTGTATACTGATCCATGCAAATATCTAAAGGAAGCCTATAGAGATGATGGATCCAGACTCTTTTTGGAGGTGCACAGAGATTACGGTGAGAGGGAACATGTCCAGACGCAATAGGAGAAAATCCAGATACAAGGAATTTTTTTCACCGTGAGCTAGGCCAAATATTAGAAGTTGCTTACAGAGGATGTGGAAATGTCTCCATTCTTGGAGACATTTAAAAGTGGACTGGACAAGACCCATTGCCATTTGATCTGGCTGTATCTGCTTTGTGCAGGAGTTGGACTGCATGACTTCCAGAAGGCTCCTGCAACCTAAATTGCTCAATATTTCTTTTTCTTTTTTTTTTCACTTCAAACATTTAATTTACCTTCAATTACTTTCAAGATCTAAGCAAATATCAAATATTCTTTCCCTCTTCAGAAAAATGGATGCCAGAACACAGCTTTAGATTCGACTCCATTCCATAGCAAATTGTGCAACAACAGAGTGAAAGCAAGGAGACTGTTCCCTCTAATTATCACGCCTCTTAGATTTATCAGAACATCCCCCAGTGTAGATGTTCCCTGCACAAGGAACAGAAAAGCCTGATCCAAAGGAAGAAATGGTCTTTCCTGAACATCCCAGCCAATCCCATGAAGCACTGTAGCACTGAACACAGTGTTTCCAGCCTTGAGGCACAGCACCAAGGCAGTTAATGTATTGGTTGGCAACAGATTTTAGATACCCGGCAATCTGTTCTTGGAACACTTACTGATGGGTATCATCTCTTTTAAACATAAATTGTTTGGCTCAGAGAACTTTAATTTCATTGTGTTTTCAAAGCATTTAGCACAATAGGACACCAACGGTTGGCCTGCATTAGTGCAGTAAGACAGTCCACTTCTTCGGTGAATTTTTAAAGACATTTTAAACTACAGCTTCTCTGAGACTACTTTGAGTAGAACTTAATCAATAGACAGATTTGTGCAAGATGTTAAAAATTCTTTTATAAGTGACTACAAATATATATCTTTGATGCTTAGAAGACAAATTTGTTCTATTGCATAAGGATTAAAAATTGATAGTGTCATTAGAAAAAGAAAAAATCTTGATTATTAATGTTTAGAACAAGAACAGATTGAGGGCAAAGAATAATCAATATACAATATGAGCAGAGAAAAGTACATTCAGCTGTTAAATTTTTATTCAGAAAATAAAAAGGTAAAATAAAAGAGAGGAAAGTATTCATAAGGGAAAAACAGCTGAGCAAAGTGTTTAAAAAGAGTTTTAAAGATGCAATGTATCTAAGAGGATTACAAAAATATAGTCAATTGAATTCCTGCAGTTTAAAGCCGTATCAAGTGCTAAAGGATCAACAGATCTTCAAAAATGATGTGATAACTATTATGGAAATACTGACACATTTATCATGTGCATCTTAAAAGTTTAATTTGAAACCATTTGTAATGAGCAGATTGAGTAAACTTGAGTGAGACTTCATAAGCACTGACATACACATATATTGTATTGATTTCTTTTGAAAGTACTCAGTTAAAAAAAAAAAGTTTATTTCACAGGATAGGAACCAACCAGTCTGAGAAAGATTAATGCAGAAGGAATTCTCCCTGAAATGTTAGAATGCTTACATAAATCAGTTTCTTTGAATTTAACTCTAAAAAACCAATCCAGTTGTTGCCACAGTCCTAATTGAATCTTTCTAAACATTTTTCCTCTATAATTATTCCTTTTCTCTCTCTCCTTTGACTTTTCTGGTAGACTGTGTTGTTCCTGAAGGAAGTGAGCATGCCTTAGTGTGATCGCACACTAGGACATATCAAGAATAGTTTTCTTCAAGTCAACAGTTAAGCCAAAGGGAAATTGATGTAAGTGTACTTACACTGAAAATTCTGTTTGTGCTGCTGCTTTACAACTGACTCTCAGTCTGAAGCTTCTCTTGCACAGAAAGGTACAAACTGTTGCAGAGGATGCGTCTAAGGATCCATCTAGAATTGGCTCTTTCTGAAACAGCCAGCAGCAGGCGACTCAGTAAAAGTAACAAAACAGGGCAGGAATGTAGTGACTGAGGGAAAGGGAAGAGACAGACACAGTGATTTTGATTCTCCTGCACCAGAAGTGCTGCCTATGTATTTAATAACTTCTCATGGATTTCTTTCCTCAGCTAGTTTATCCATTTGCCTTTTAAACCTGTGTAAAGAGCCCTGAGGCAGAGAGTCTCACGGCTTAGCCACATGCTATAGGAGAAATTCCCAAACCAGAACCAAGGGAAATGTTCAACCACAAAGCAAAATTTCATCATCTTACCTGTGTGCGAGAGCTGAACCTTATTCTCTAAGTAGTCCAGCTAAGCAAAGCCTTACCTCTCTGAAGCAATGGCTCATATTTCATAAGACTAGAATCTTATTGCATTATTTCACTGTGTATAAAGAGAAGAGATACAGTGATGCCCATACTCAAAAGGTCTTCTAAAATTAATTTTCACTTTTGTAGAATTTAGATTTCTAACATTTACAGGTTCACAAGAGATACGCTAGGGATGTACTCCTCAGCTTCCTAAGTTCTGCTCTTATGCAAGTGAGTAAGCACTGTGCTGACACTCATACTGCATTTTTATTTCTTCCACCTGTTTTCAATTTTAGTTAGACGTGCTCTCATCTAAATCCCCAAGGACATTGATCCAGTAAACATCTTTATCCCAAGGTCAGCACAATGCACAGCATTTAGATTCTTTCTGAATGAAACTAAACTGCCAGCAAAGGAGATGATCTAGTTCTTCGTGCTTTACATGTAATAGTTAGACACACTGCCAGGAAGTGGGAAAATTGCTTTAGAATGTCTTTTGTCATTCCCCATTTCTCGCACAGGCAGACCAAAAAGTACAGGCAGGAGAGGACAGGAGTGGACTTCAGTGAAAAGGGCAGTCTCCTACCAAAGAGAAAGCCTGAATTTCTGTCTCTTTGGGCTACTTTTATCACTGCTCCCTTCCACTGTAATTCTGTTTGGTATTTCTCTACAGCAGATGCCTTTTGTGATACCACAGAGTAAAGAGATAAGAGTTGAAGTAAACTTGGATACCCTGACCAAATTGTCCTATCTGATCTTGGAGCTGGGTGCCTAACCAAAACACATGGCAAAACCCAAGCTGCTTTGTGGACCCAGGGCTAAGGATGGTAACAGGTATAGAGCTATAAATGCTCATCCTTCAGAAAGACAAATCCATCTATATAATTGACAGGGATAAAATGAGTCAGCATCAGAACAGTCAGGAAGGAAAAGGAAGGTTTATTCACGTGGGGTGGGAGGCTGGTTTATTTTTCAAGAAAGGAAGAGTCGATAAGGCTTTCACAGTGAATTCTGGCTCTTGAAAATCTATGAAAACTTTCCAGCTTTTACTACTATGAGATCTTTCAGGAGGATACACAAGATGAAAAGGAACCTCCATCAGTTAATACTGACTCGGTGCGTATTTACTTACGCTGGCTAACACAGAGCTGCATGTTGCCAATTTCCCAAGCATACTGAAAAGTCACATCATTCACTGAGTATCACTGTCAGTATGAAGCACATTGGAGTGCCTCCATCTGAGAACCTGAGCCAGCTTTGACTCAACGCTAAGTAGACATCCAGGTTTTTCCACACCACTGCATAGCCTTTTCCTTGTGCAAGAGAATATTCACTGCGTTGGGGCTTTAGTTTATGGTGATTATTTTCTACAATTATAATATTCAGGTGGAAGAGTTATACAAATTCTTTGTGAAATCACAACCGTATCTTTGTATCAGCACTGTGATTTGCATTATCAAACTTCAGTATTTCTAGTTTCATTACTACTCTTCATGCATAATTTGGTGTAGGGATGTCAAAATGTGTATACAGTATATGCTTTTGACATGGAATTGAGGAAACCAAAGAGGTTTTTTTTCTTTGTTTTTCACCTAGCAGCATCAAGGATGGGTCTGCTGTCTTTTGATAGGGCAGGAAGGCTGGAAACCCTGGGAATTTCAGAGACCTTATACAGACAGGTGAACTTGCAAAACTGGTATTAATTTTTTTTAAATCTACTTCAAATAAGCCCATTTTTTTTCTAATATAAGACTTCTAATTTCAAATGTAGCCTTCAAATTCTGAGTAGCTCCAGGTACTTCCCGCCAGTTAATGTTTTACCATCATCTTCTCCTATACAAAATTAGATTTCTCAAGCTCCAAAGAGAAAAAAGACAAATTGCTGTCTTTTAAGTAAAGCAGCACAACTGAGTGTTGAAATGTTGGTAAGTATTTGGAAAAGTGGTGAGAGAAGAGAAAGGGATAATGCCTTGCCATCTCATCTCTTTCTGTGATAATAACCTTTAGTGTTACTTGTGAAAACAGAGCAGATGTCTTCAAACAGCAGGGCAATTTTCAGTTGTCCCTTTAAATGACCGTTCAAATATCTCATATGTGGCCTTGTCTTTCTGGCAATTCTTGGAGAATACAGCATCTTGAAATGTTCTGCAGTCCTGCTTTTAATACTTGCTCTCAGTGCTCTTACTTGACGAGCATACTTTAGACAGCATAGCTGTGAGAGGGAGAAGCCTTTGTAACAGGAGCTGCGACATCTCAGTCATGCCAGCCAGACAGCAGTCACCACCCCCCTCACATTCAGAGGGTTTTCATCACAGACAGAAGAGGGAGGGAACTTTAAATGCCAGCAAGGGGGGCCAGTACGTTATTGCTTTTAGACTGTACTGCACATGTCAGCTCAATCTATCATCAGGGAGTGAAGATTCCAAAACATTTTGGGGTATCACTGCTCACAAAAGGCACTTACCATCCAAACCAGTTAAGGAAGCAAAAGTACAACTGTGGGTCTTGTGACACTAATTTTCTACTGTATGAATATATTTGTTCAAGGATCTTTCCTCTAGGAAGTCAGAACACCATACTATTTTCTTTATAAGAAATGCTTTTGAAGACCTAAACCTGTTGAGTAAAAAGTAATGGTACAATTCATTAGCCTAACTTCAGAGCTCTTCTGGAGACATTTATATCTGAGCATGTCACATAGGCATCCCTCGTATGGAAAGGAGGAAAACAGGCACTGTTAGGATAAACGGTATCTTAAGCTCTGAAGCATATCTCACATAGGTCAGAAGAGTTGTTCTCTACGCATCTTAGAGAAATGAACACTCCTAAAGAACATTAATCTAGATACAAGTCTCTATCATACATGTCTCAGGCTTTGGAGTTGAATCTCCTCAAATTATCAGGTGCAGTATTTTCAAGTATACACACATTTATTTATAGTCGTCCTTGAGAAGCTTCTTCTGAGCTATTAGTGATAAAAAAAATGAGGTGAAAGTAGAAACATACCAATACTGAAGTAAACATGGCAGTTTGGTGATTGTGAAGTGCTTTGTGATTCTTATCAGGGAGCACCACAGAAGAACAGAAAAGGGTAAACAGTTCATTAATATACAGACGAAAGTACAAATGTATACAGTTCCTCAAACAAGGAACACTGAAGTTTATAACAACAGTAGAGATTCTCCCCACCTTCCCCAGGAACTACTGAGAGGAGTGGGACACTCACTTTCTCTCTTTACAAAGCTCAGCTTTGAATGTATGGTGGGGAACTGCAATTCAGAATTCAAAGCCAATGAATTTATACCAGAAAGCAAATCAGGGAGAACAGTGCAGAAAGCATTGGGCAACTGCACAGCTCAGTGCTACTTAGGCAGCCTTTGTCTACATCCTACCCCTGAGACAGCTCACACACTGAATGAGCTGGGCAAATCTGTTTCCACCCATTGTCTGCTATAAAAAGAAAAGGGCTAAGATATGCAAGGCTGACACGTAAATTCATGAATCATACTGAGTTTGGATTAGTGCTACTTAAACACAGGACCTTGATTTAGGGCTCAAAAGACCTGGATCTCCTGCTATTGTCCTGCCTAGCAAGACTGAGCAGGTCATTCAACTTTCGTGTGTTTCCCCATCTGCAAAATCAGGTAACAATAGTGACGTCCGTGCTTTTGAGGTCTTCTAGTAACTACTGCTCTTCAGGAGTTCAAATAAGTCTGAGGCAGAAGAGCAAACCTGAAGTGACTGAAGACAATAAGCAGGGTATTACACATGTGCTTGCTCCTGCATTTCGATCTCACAACAGTTCGAGTTCTACCTCACCGGTAAAAATCCATGAGGCAGTGAAAAGCTTGGTTGTTTTTTCTAAAAAAATCCTGGGAAGTCCAAACTGGTGAGGAAGAAACATGGTCCAGGTGCCTACCTCACACCCAAAAGAGCTACAGGCAGTTTATTTTGCTGAATTGTGATGTCCGGGTCGTTTTTATAGCTTTGAAAAGTAAAATCTGAACTTTTAGATCATGGTAAGTTACTAAAGGAGTAGACGATTTTCAGATGGTTTTGGATTCTATTTGTGTTACAACAACAACTGCTTTGTAATTTGCACGGGGGGAGGAACATTCCTCCCCCTGTGCAATTTTTTAGTTAAGTCGTGATTGAGAAACCGAAGTACAAGCCTGCAGAAACACATTCAGGATTGCTGTCATTTAGCTTGGACAGACCTGTTTTCGTAATACGAGCCGCTCGTAAGATTTTTTTATATTAGCCAGCCTAACTAATGCTAACAAAGAGTCGGTGTGGCTGTTTATGTAAGTGGATGAGATGTTACCCTTGACGCTCCCCAGGTGCCCGTTACTGCGCGCTTTCTGTAAGCACAAGGAGCTGACTGTACTAAACTCCGCCCGGCTGTTTTCCGCTCGCCACTCAAGATCGAGCGCTCCGTGCTAGCCACTACCCGCCGGGCGGTGGGCACCGCGCCGGGAGCCGTCCTCTCGGCCCGGGCACCAACTCCCCGGCCGGCTCCCTGCACCGCGCCGAGCCGAGCCGAGCCGAGCCGGCCCAGGGGCCCCGCGGCCACGCGTGCACCGGCTGGAAGGCTGCACGGGACGGCTGCCGGCGAGGTGCACGGCGGCTGGCGACGGGGTTTTCCGAGAAGTTGGGGACAGAAGGTGCCGAGAACATTCCTCGCTCTCGCTCTCTCCGTAGGGCTGGGACGCGCTGCTGGACCCAGCGCAGGCTGCCCGCGGTGCTGCCCTAGGCAGGATCCGCGACAAGCCCAGAGCCATTGATCCGGCGCCTCCGCGGACCGCCGAGAGCCCGCCGGGAAGCCCGGGGATTCCCCCCGCCCCGCTCTCCGGGAACACGCCCGAGGAACACCGGGGACGCGGGGATCAGGAAC
>VZTG01009131.1:657853-670344 GCA_013397845.1 Melanocharis versteri
CACGGCGAGGAACGGCTTTGGCTCCCGCGCGATCCGCTTGCCGGTGCCCTCGGGAGGCGCGAGATGGGAATGGCAAAACAGCGTTTTGCTTGTTTGTTTTCGTCCGTTCGTTGTGTTCTGCCCTGTAGGGACGTCGGGACCCCCGTGTCCCCGGAAGCACTTTGCCCTGGGAAGGAGCGAGCCCAGCCTTCTGATCTCGGGAATGAAGGGTTAAAACACAAATTTAAGTGCTGCCTTTAGTGGCAAAAAGGATCCGTTATACTTCTCTAGTAAGATAAAAATGTGCGTAGATACGAGCTTGCATTAGAGATGATGAAAATTCTCTTTTCTAACCTGAAGTTAATTTAATTTCTTGATAGTGACAGGTCCTGGGAAAAGTAGTCGTCTTCTTTGAAGTGCAGAGGTGTCATTCTTTGTTAAGAAGTTGAAAAGAGCTTTTTAATTTCCACTTTAAAAGTATTACCTTTAGCGGTATGTGTCAAGACTTAAAACAGTTCTCATAAATGTCTGGAGATCCTGTGGCCATGAACTTCAGAACCACCGTATTTGCTGTTTCATTGTGACACAGTAATCTCAGAATGGTCACTTAATAATTAGAAAAACTATGGGTTTGGCTGATTATTGCTATGTAGTGACAGTGGTGATAGCGTAGAAGTTGCTTGGTTGCATATTAATCATGCACAAATGGAAGAAAGGTGTCAGGGAGGATGATGTAACAAGAAGGAAGAATTCATCATACTCTTGTTTAACTGTCATGTGGTCATAACTTTTTTATTTGGCCTGGTTGCTTATTAAACATTCTGTGATCTGTATGAAACAGGGCTGGACTCTGTAACAAAGACATAGCTGTATCATGATGGGCACCCTTGTGTGAGTAGTTTCTGTAGGGCTGTTAAGTAAAAAGTGGCCAATGTGCATAACTAATAGTTAAGGTATTGAAATTCACTTGTTTACAGAGAAATCTGATGGCTTCCCAGAGTTGCTCACATCCGAAAGCAAATAATTGGTATTATTTACAAGCAGCTTTTAACTCTTCTATTTGGTGTAGTCAGTTCTCAGTGGCAGAATGTAAGCTAAAATTTTGCAAACTGTGAACCCCAGTGTTAGGGGATGCAGCTGTGTTTGGAAAAGCTGATCAGAGCAGTGGAATACACTGCAGTTTCCACATGGCCTGAGGGCAAGGGAGTGGTGTGCTTTGGAGTCAGGCCTGTGCATAGGAACTGCAGTAGAAATAGGACCTGTGACCGTTGCAAAGCAGCAACGTATAAAAATTTAGTACTGTCTCACTTGCCCTCAAATAGGATAAGATAACAATATAAATTGTATCAAAATAGGATAAAGAGTTATTTTACTAAAGGGTTATTGTGCTTAGTTATTTACTGGGGGGTCAATTCTTGCCTTTCGGGTCAGGGGGTTTTTGTGATGTTTTAAATGACAGAAAGAATGTATACTATTTGTGTTCACAAAGTATTGTTCCTGTGTGGTGTCTGTGATATCGGGCAGGAGTGTTGGCTTCTAGTTTGTGCATGGTATTAGAGCTCTCTGAGTTGGGTGTCATAGGAAATGGCTGTTTAATGGTACACAAAGTAGGTATGCACACAGTTATAAAATACACTGTGGAAAGTGGAGTAAAGCAGCAGCTGGTGGAAGTGCTCCTACCTGTGGCAGGTGGCAGTCAGACAGTACCTGTACTTAACTCCTGGGGTGGATCAGAGGGCAGCTACAGCACTGGTACAGCTGCAGCGCTGGTGCTGTATAAAATGACTTAGCTGATCTAATAGTTATGTCTTACTGTGTTCAAGAAAATCCGTGATCAGAATCTTAGTCGAGTTTATTTTGCACGTGTGGATGAAGGAAAAATGCAAGTGTGGGGTAGGATCTGTAGGTTCCCCCTACAGTAATGAAGGACTTAAAAGCATTAGTGGTTTGGCATAGTGGAGTAGGTAGGCAGTAAATGGGAAGGGTTGGATGCATCTTGGAAAGAGAAGTAATTAATACAATGAGTATTTAGTGGTTGATTGTAAAGTCTCATTTCTACAGTGTCACAGCACTTATGCTCTTCTCTGACTACTTTGTAACTTAAGAATTTCTGCACAAAAAAACCCCCGAACCCAAAAAACCCCAAACAACCCCATGTTCTTGCTTGCTTAGCATTGTTCTTTCCTTTAAAGATGGCATTGGTCTGAGAAATAACTGAGGTATAGTACTTGTATTACTGCTAAAACTCTGTGAAAGAGGAGAGGAAAATATCTAAATGAACTAGTTTGAGCAAGTTTCAGATAGAAGCTATGAAGGAAGAATCTTCTGTGGGATGGTGGTGTTAGTTCAGCTGTGCAGTCTGTCCTGCACTACTCTGTACTGTTGTGTTTGTGTCAGCTGGAACATACCCATGCTTCAATGTGAAAAAATGTTTTGTAGGTGCGGGACTGCATCCAGAAAACACTGACTGAGTGGAGCTCAAAGATCGGCCAAGAACAAAATCAGGTAGGAGAGGTGTTATGCATCTTATCCATGTTACACATCAAACCAGAGAAATGGGTAGTTGGTTACACTTCTAAAACTTACAGTAACTATTAAATTGCCGTAAAAGTGTCTGCAGCTCCAGATACCTTGAAGGAATATTTCTTAAGTCCCCTTCTTTCCTTAATGTTTAGTAAATTTGGAGAGGTTAAGAAATATCAGTGTAAAGAGAGAATCCTGTTGATGGCAGATGAGACAATTCTTAGCAAAATAAAAGCCGTGGTCTGTAAGATTTTAAATTAATTATGGGGGCAAGTAAAAATAAATAAAATCTGGGTACCTTAGAAATTTGCAAGCATGCTTGTTAAAACTCAGTGGAGAATTCTCCGAATTTTGGAGATCACAGATAGCTGAAGACATCCCATTTGGAGGGGAGCTCTGAAGAATCTGTTGTCCAGAAATATTTCTGAAGATGCAGAAGTGGCAATTTTTCCCTTAAGAGTTAGAGTTCCCCATAAGCCTTAAAGCCACAAACATGAACATCTGACATGAAGATCTTGGTGTATTTGCCTGTTTCTCTTCCACTTTTGCTTCTGAAATTCAACAAAGCAGTAATAGGTCCCCACTAAATTAATTACTTGCTCTGTGAAATGTTAGCGTGTTTCAGGAAAAAAAAAAAGGTACCCAAAAAACAAAACAACAACAAGAAACCTAAAAAAACTTTCCTGATTGTTTCTTTGGGTTTTGTTATGAGTTCTTTTGTAATGGGGGCATCAGCTGCATGTTGCTACATTCCAAACTGAAGTGTGTGAGGCAGTTATTGCTGAATGATTTGTGGAAGAACTAGTGATTGCTCAAGAAGACAACAAAAACAAACACTTGCCTCTGTGCAATGCAGTGATCCATTTTAAGTAAATTATTTAGTGTAAGCTAGACTTTACTGTAAGAACACGTTACCTGCCTAATTCCAAATTCTCTCATGAATTATATTGATACCCAATAATTAAAAAAAAAGTAAATTTTTGTTTAGAATGCTGACTATATGGAGTAACTCAAAGGCTCACTTGAGAATCTTTTGGTAGGGCAGCAAAAATTAACAAAGCATTTTTGCTTGGGGCAGAGTGTTGTGTGTGCCTATAATACAAAGTCTGATGTAGGTAAAGACTTAAGGAAGTCACCTTGTGCCAGCTGACATGAGATGTCAGCCTAATCCTAAAAGAGGTCAGGGGGTGAAATAATTACTGTCTTAAATGAGTATTTTACAGCATTTTCACTGTAGGTTTTTCATAAGCTTCACTGAAATTACAAAATACTTTTACACAAAGATGTTCCCATCCAACACTCAAACCTCCTAATTCTGATGGGATTCTTTTCAGCATGTCATGAGGCTTTTTTAAAACAAGGTCCTTTGAATTGGCACAGCAGTCTTTTTGCATTGTAAAATCAGAACTACTAGAACTACTGAATCTTGTTCCAATAATTCTTACCAGTAATTTGTATTTTCTTCATTAGGGTCATATAGGGCCTTTCATGTGTTTTCATTATTCTGACCTCCACATAGTGATCAAGAAGTCTTGGGTTACTTTCCTTCTGTCTTTGCATTTTTCTACTATTTTTGTTTCTAACTGCTGTAAGGCACTCGTTTTTTCTTTTTTGCTTGTTTTTTTTTTTTTAATTACTTAAAAACATTCTTCAGGAGCTTGCTGTCTCCTCTTGGCGAGTTGCTCCTAAGTCTCATGTACTTACTACAGGAAACACTGGAGGTTCTGGAATGTACTGTAGCTCAAGCTATAGAAAAAATAAATCCTGAAGAAAGGGATGAGTTGAAAGTATCAGGTAAGAACATAGTTAAAAATCCAGTGGCATGGAAAGGTTTCATATGCAGTCATTAACAGGATATTCATATATGGGGGTTTTTTTGCTCTCTTTTATAATTGCAGAATCAAATTACACTATTGCACACTGTTGTTCTTAAACGCTGGCTAAGAAAGTCTTGAATTAGTATTTCAGATTTTAAAGCAGCTCAGCATTTTTCTAGTTTAACTTAAATCACCTCAAGGTATTTTAAGTGTATTTTGTGAGTATTTGACATTTTTGAAGCAAAATATTACAGATAATACTGGAATTAAGAAATAGCATTGGAAGCACATTTATTTGCATAATTTTTCCAGGTTGAATATGATGAACTTGAAGGAGGCAGTCCAAACTAACACTAGTACATTTTGAGTCTCTGTAAGTTGTGAAGAAGTCTGTTTGTACTATTACATTTGGGGTTTTTATACAGGTTGTTACTGTTACTGCTTTGTGTCTTGACACTTTACAGCTTATGACATCATCTAACTGGATGATTTCTTGTTCTGAGACTGCACAACAACATTGAAATTTAAGAGAACGGTGTCTTTATTGGGCAGTCACCTTTCAAAAAGTTGGGGTTTTTTCCATTTTTTTAAGTAATTGGTTTATATTCTAAAAATCTTTTACCCCAAAACTCATTAATAGTGCATATAGCAAAAGTAAATGGCTATATATTAGTAATACCTGGCTTGTTTAGTTATTGATTCCATTTTGTTTGAAAATAGCAAAGCTTTTCATCGTTGGATCAAACTCTTCATCGATCAGAGATGCAGTTCACCTGGGTAAGTGTGGAACTCAAACTTAAGTTAGGATTTCTTTTTTACTCGAGAACTTAGATGGAAAAAGTTCTAATTTTATTTCTAAGAGGTGTATTTAGTCACTGTCACAAGTATATCCTGTTTTCCTATTAAGAGAGGTTTAGTTAATCAAGTATATTTGCACAATAGTTCAGTCAGTAAACTTATTAAATGGATCACTGTGACCTTGGATCCACAAACTCAAATCTGATTCCGTGCTACAAGCAGGAGCAAGTTTTTATTCTTTCACACAAAACTTGTTAAAAAGTAAACAGCATGTGATGTTTTGATAGCAGTGATACAGCAGATCTTGCCAGTTCTTGTTAGTGGCATTTAACATAATGAACTTTGCTACTAACTATGCAGTCTTTCAGGGATTATTTAGAAAATAAAACAATGCTGCAAGTAGCTGATGGAATAGTTAAGTTTTACTGAAAATGCCATACAATGGCTCTACATAAATTTTTGTTGGCTAATGTAGCAATAATTGCGAGCAGCACTGAACTTTACTGTTTTGGAAGATTGTTGGGTTTAAGGGGTGACCAAAGGAGAAAGGGTTGGATATCATTATTCTCTATTGATACCCCAGTTAATAGCCTATTTATTTTAAGTTTTAGTACCATTTGTCAAACTTACATTAATGGACTCCTCCTCTTGAAGAAAATAATTGATTTAGCTAGTTAGTTCTATTCCGTTTGCTGTGCTGATCATGACTTGCATTTTTCCTACAGCTCAGTGAGACTCCAAGACTTGCACTTTTCTCTGGCAGATTAAGTCTCTGTATTTGGTATGCTTTTAGTCTAACTCCCCACACATATCAAGTAGTTTTCCTAACCCATGTCCTGTACTTGAGTTATAGTTCAGAGTGAAAGCTACAAATTTTAAAAGAAATTGAGAGCGAAGGAAGTGAGAATTGTCTGTCATCAGAGAAAAATACAGAAAAATACTGTCTTCAGAGAAAAATACAGTTTTAACATTAAAAAGGAGGAAAAAGCTTCATGCTTTTGTTCATTTTCTGTTGGTTTTGTTTTTTGCTGTTTTCTTTCTTTCCCAAGACCTAGAATCTTTAGCTGTACACTTGAATCTTTGCTTAAAAGGTTGTGTTGTTATTCTTGACTGCAGATACGCTCAGAGTTTCAAATGGTGAATGGAGAGCTAGCAGAGTGAAGCAGGAGGTGTGGTTTTTGCTGAATTTGAAGAGTCATGCTGTTTATGTTTGTATCTGACAAAAGATTTTGCAGTGTCTGTTCTTTTTCCTCAGCATGTTCTGCCCTCGGAGTTGCTCAGTTAGACTCAGTCATTATTGCCCCACCTCCTGTCGAAGATGGAACTAACCTCTCCTTGGAATATTTGCAACCTTATTGGAAAGAACTTGAAAATCTAGTTCAAAACAAAAAGATTGTTGCCATAGGTACTTCTGACCTAGATAAAACACTGTTAGAGCAGCTATATCTGTGGGCACAGGTGAGAACAAGCTTCCTACTCATAGCATTTCATAGGACAGAGTAACTGCTTGCTTTGTTTACTGACACGTTATTATAAACTTCTGTTGCAAATGGTTTTATATGCAAAACATTAATTAGCCCTGTTATTTTCAACATTTTGTGGATGGCCATAATATTTCAAGGTGGGGGAGGCTCAAATATGACTGTTGCTTGTTTAGTGTTCTTACGTACTGGCCAGCAACAGCTGGAAACCACAGGTCTGTTCAGTAGCAGGTTCTTTGAGGTACTGAAGGTTTGAGTTTTGGATTCTTTTATACTTAGGAAGGAGTACAAACAGTACTCTTAAACCTTCAGATTTATTCCAGTGACTCTGAAAATGTAGCTGTTTTCACTTCAAGCTGTGTTACAAAAGAGGGATTTCCCCTTGGAAAAATGATGTTTGAATGGTAAGCTTAAATGAAAAGAGGAAGACAGACTCCAAATGTAGTGGCACAATATCTTATTGTCTAGAGTGACTAATTCATACCACCATAAAATGGGTTGAAAGATCATTTAGTTTCAAGCCTCCTGTCATGTGCAGGGACACTTTACACTAGACCACATTGCTCAAAGTCCCATCCAGCCTGGCCTTGAACACTTCCAGGGATGGGGCAGCCATCCAGCACTTTTCTGTGCCTCAGCACCCTCACAGTGAAGAATTTCTTTCTAATACCTAATCTAAACCTGCCTTGTCAGTCTAAAGTGATTCCCCCTTGTCCTATCACCACATCCCCTTGCAAAAAAATCCCTCTCCAGCTCTTTTGTAGCTCCTTTAAGGTACTGGAAGGGACTCTCAGGTCTCTCTGGAGCCTTCTTTTCTCCAGGCTGAACCCCAACTCTCTCAGCCTGTTCTCCTAGGAGAGGTGCTCCAGTCATCTGATCATCTTTGTGACCCTCCTCTGGACTTGCTACACCAGTTCATGTTCTTCTCATGCTGGGCCCCTCAGAGCTGAGTGCAGTACTCAAATTGCCTCTTGGCATTTAAACATTTGTGCGATAGCGGACTGTACCAGAGCGTGCCCCTGCTCATGTAAGCTTTGAATACTCCTTTAGGACATTTCTTCTGTGATACATGAACATATGGAATTTGTATAAGAGATCCTGCTGAGAGTCCTGATTTGTGTTCCTCAGTGTTTTATGTACACTGAGAGAGGGCAATTGAAGGGTTTAATGACCTGCATGGTGATCATGAATGCAGTTTGTGAGATGAGAGAAAGTCAGTGGAAGAGCATCCCTTTTAACTTGATCTGATTCAAGCACTTGCCTGAAGGCACGGAAGATTGCAAATTAATGTTTCCTTAACAAAAATGTATTTGGACTTTTTTTATTTTAAGTCTTTTTCAAACTAACATCCCTATAATGCTTTTACTAGAGAGGGGAGAAAAAAAAGCTGCTGCTGTTTTGGGAGCACAGCAGACAGGAAGCCAGAGTGCAGTGGGTTAGCACTCATCCTGCTATGGCAGCACCTGAAGTTAGATCCTACTCCTGTATTGGGCTATGTGCTGCAGGGAATTGCAGGTGTTGCAGCTGCCTACATTAATTAGTCATGCTGCCTGTATTAATTAGCCTTGCTCAGACTTCAAAACAATGATCAAAAGTGATTGTTCAAAGCAAAATTTCTGTTGTAATAGAAGGCATGGGGGAAACAGCTAATATAAGTATGTAAGTATTTTTTTCTTATAAAAGTATTTTGTTACTTTCAGGTGAAACCAAGTAGTAATCAGGTGAACCTAGCTTCCTGTTGTGTGATGCCGCCTGATCTCACAGCATTTGCAAAAGAATGTGACATACAGCTGTTAACTCACAATGACCCAAAAGGTAAGACTTTGCCAATTAAGTTAACAGAAGACTTCTGAATGCATTTATTCAATATAAAATCAGGAATAATCTTTCCCTGAACTTCAAAGTTTGTTATATTTGAAGCCTGAAGCAAGAGTTCTAAAAGTCTCTCCTTTATAAAATATTTCTGTTAAGTTATTGCTGTTGCTTCTTCCCCTTAGCCACCCCCCCCCCCCCGAAACAATCTTGCAGCCTTGGATAATTTCTTGAAGTACTTCTGATCAGCAAAAATAAAGTAAATAGAAGGACAACCTACTGAGAAATTTGTACTGTTTATTTCCACAAAATATGGAATGAAATGTATTGCTGAAGGCCAATAAATGACAAATGAAAGTGCCTGGAACTTGTGAAATAGATTACATAGAAACGTTGATGGCAGTTGATTTTTGAGTAGTTTGGTAATATTAGATCTGTAAAATTACTAATCTTTAAGTAGGATTCTTTCAAAGTCTTGACTTCTTAAAATAACATTACAAAAAGAGTTGTAAATTCTTCACTTTTTTATGCGGTGATTCATTTGCTAAATGATTGAAGAAATTGGAGGCTTTCCTTTGAGCTGTAGAACTGAGTTACAAGCTCTCTACAATATTCTGGGATATAATATTAGTTTCTATCAAACATCATCTAATCTTCGTCACTTTTAAGAACACCTTAAGAGTGTTGGACACCTTAACACCTTGTTGGAATAATAAAAAGTCTTAAATAGTATTTAGTTAATTCCTTCCCTGCTTTATTCCCTAATTATTCATGATGATACTTTTCCTTCCTTCTCCTTTCTTTCCACTTGACCCCAAAGAAAAAAGTATATGAAGCATTTCTTATGAAGTATATACTTCATAGTACCACTGTTACAACTAATGAATTTCATTAGTGCCTGAGCAGGATTTATCACTGCTCTGGCTGCATGCAAGATGAATTTCCGTTCAATCTGACAATTTCCATGTCCTGTGAAGTCCAAATGCAACTTGCAATTTTATAAATAGTCTCCATTGAAAGTCATGAAATGAAGGAGAAGAGGATTTGATAGAAAACAGCACAAGTTGTGATTCCTTTATGTGTTATTTGCTCAGCCTAACTTTTCTGTAATGGTCAGCAGAAGAGTATTGAGACTATTTTTTGTGAGCACTCCTCACCAAAGACATTGTTCTCTTGATGAACATTCCAGAGGAAACTAGGAGGATTTGTACTTGCCTTCTTTTCCTGCTTTGTGGCATTTAAGCCCATTTTTCTTAATGCTTTATCTGAGGTTATGGTTATTATGAGCCCAGTTATGGGAGATACTATAAATGCTGAGTTTCCAGTGACTGCAGAGGTAACTCTGAATGCTCAGTACTTTGCTGATTTCAGCCCTATGCTTTACTCACCTCTGGTTTGTCTAGCTAGCTTCTCAAATTTAGTTTTCATTTTCTCTCATTAATGACTCTGCTGATCAACTCCATTTGATATTCCAGAGTCTCAGTTAGTTTTGTGGGAAATACTCAATGATGCAAAAAAGTGTCCTGGAGATTCATTTTGTAGTATTTGGCTACTTTTACCCTAAATGCATTCTGGAAGAGTGGGTCTGAGGGGTATGTGGTACCACTTAAGATCTTGACTGTAGGAAAAGGCTTCTCTTACTAAGTGTTGCTTTTTGCAGCTGTTTAAATGACATTATTTTAAGCACAAATATCCCTTTTTAACTTCAGAATTACTTTGTGAAGCAAGTTTCCAAGAAGTTCTCCAGGAAAGCATCCAGAACGTGAAAGCAAACAAGTGGATTCCTTTATGGCTTCTGCGGTATTCAGTCATTGTTAAAAGCAGAGGAATTATCAAGTCCAAAGGCTATATCATACAAGCTAAAAGAAATGCATCTTAAAACACTTTTTCCTTTTTTTGTAATGGCTGTTTAAATTTCTTTGGGATGGGGGAACATTGCATTTTTCACAGAAAGATTTTTACAGCATTTATAATGAACTACCAAAAGTTGTAATTATTCAGTGTGATGTCAGTAGGAGTGTCTGTAGTGTTCTAACATTATTTTTCTTTCTTAAGCTATTGATGGATTCATTTAAAATATGAAAAGTTTTGGGGCTTTTTTTTATTGAAGTTATCTATAGAGTAACAGTTTAAAATATTTTTCTTTTTATGACCAGTTCACTGTAAAAATTACCATTATATTTTACCTGCCATTAGGTAGTATGGAGAAACATATATTTTTGTTCTTTTGAAAAAACAAAGTTCTCTTAAATCATACTTACCTGGTGGATACACATTTCAAGCATTCAAGGACTAGCTTTTATAGAAAATTGTCATCTTTTATGATACAACACCCCCAAAAAATTAAGCTGGTATCTCATTACTTGATATGTATATATAGGCAAATCAGCTGTTTAATTTGTGGGGGTGGAAAATTTGGTTTATTTTTAATAGAGTGGAAAAGACCCCTATGATTTAAAAGAAAATGCATCTTCCAAATTACTTTCTGACTGTTACTTGAATTCCTTCTGGCTTCTTTGTGCCTCAATACGCTTCATTTAGTGTTCACACAAGTGTGACGGCATTTTTACTTTTGAAATAGAAAACGCATTAATAGTGAATGTTTAAAATAAGATTTGAAAACAAGTGATGAAGAAACCTGTTAATCAAAAACTGGATTGTGCCTGTCTCCTTCTCAACTGTGGCTTGTTTTTTTGATACTTGCGAACTGCACAAGCAATTAGCCAAGTAGAATAGACAGGAAACAGTGATGTTGTTCACTAAAATCAATTATTTCTTTTGCAGTTGCATGGGCAACCTGCTGCTTTGAGTGCTACTCAGGAAAGATGAAGCAAGGCTTAGCTTGCACTTAGGTATCTTTCTGATTGGCAGCAGCTGAGCACGCTGGCTTTTTAATCCCAGAGAGATTGCTGCAGCTAAGGCAAGGCTTTTGGTTTAATGTAGTCTTTCTATCAAAAAGGCCTTTTGCTTTCTTTGGCCTTTAAATCAGAGTAGATGGCTAAAGTTCAACTTGTAGTTTAGCAGGAATTTTGATACCGAGTGTCTAAAATAATAAATTTCATTTCAATTTCAGACAGGGGCATGGCCTCATACTGGTAGGAGTCATTAACCTTGTTGTACATATTTTGAGATTTCAACTGTAAGGGAATGAATTTTCACCATCATCTTTCAAATTCTTCATATAGGCAGCAAGTGGAATTTGAATGCCTGTAGGTAGTGTCTGGAGTGTCAGCTTCCTATAATCCCTTCCACTAAGTTTAATGATGAAGGTTTTTGAAGGTACCTTAGTCCTCCAGTATCTTATTTGTAGTGGCAAATAGCAGGAAATTTTCTTGGCTTCTTCAGTTCTTTTGATAAATGAGAGAAATGGGGAATTGGAACTATAAATGCATCAATAAAAGTTTGGATTTTTTTCTCTTAATTAAAATGTAGTGGTTTCTTTTTAATGTTGGGCCAGTGTGTATCAGAGTTCAAAATTACGTGAGTTTAATCTTAAATTTCCCTACTAGCTCTGTGTTGTGTGGTGATGATTTAACCTGTAAGCTCTGTCTGTATTTAGCTGGTTCTGTATCATGTTAGATTTGTGTGTGTGGTCAGTTTTTTATACTGAAACGCTACAAAACAGGAAGTTTAACATTTGGTGCTAAACCAATGTAAAGGCTGCTCTAATGGCATAATGATATACTTCCTTTCTGTAAACTGCTAACAGTTTGCTTGCTGTAGAAAAGTACCTTTTAAGACATGGTATTTCTAGAGTCACCAATAGCGTAACATTTCATCGAGTTATCACATCATCTCATTCGTTTGGTTTGCATCAAGGTGGGCGAGATGGGATTTCCTTCCATGAGAAACCTGAAAGTTCAACTAAAATTTGAAATTCCCGTAGGCTTTTCAGTGCAGCACTTTACACTGTCACACATTTTACACTCTTCCAAGTGCATGCGCCCCGCGCTTCCACCACGTCCTGGCACGCGTGCCGCGGCCGCCGCCGCCCCGGAACCTTCCCTCCGCAGGGCCCGGAAGGGCGGGCGGCAGGCAGGGAGGAAGGGGGGCAGGCAGGAAGGAAGGGGGGCAGGCAGGG
>VZTG01009131.1:670496-786395 GCA_013397845.1 Melanocharis versteri
GCCCGCGCACCGGGCCCGTGCCGCAGCCGGCCCTGCCGGAGGGCAGCAGCCGCCGGAGGTCGGTAGGCCGTTTAGCGTTGGGAGTTAAAGGCGGGCTTTTTTTACTTTGCATGACATGCTCTAGCATTTCTCTGTCGCTTAAAATAATACTTAGCAGATCATACCTAGTTTTGCGATTGCTGAGAGGCCAGTTTGTTCGTAGACCTAAAACTGATTTTGGGCACCATTTTGGGGCACATTTTGGCAGTTGATAGTATTTAGTGGTTTATAGTTGAGGTAGTCTTTAAACATTTCTGAACATTTTTTCTGGATTTGCGTCCCGTGACAACTTGACAGAACTTTTTAGGATTAGGAGATATTTGTTTATATTTCTTAAAGGATGAGTGTGTTTCATCTCCTGCCCTGACCAAAATACAGTAGAGAGATAAGCAAGGGATGGTTTGTTAAGACTTCTCCCACATAGATAGGGGTACATGGAGACATGTAATATGTTTTCAGTTTAAGTAGATTTGTTTAAGATTCTTAGTGATTTTTAGAGCATTCTTTTTATGCAGTTATTTTATCTGTCAATACCATACTTTTTTTTACTCTTTTTCTAGGTGGGATCTGCTGAAATTAGTACTCCTGTGACTAGGAGGATGACTAGAAGAACTAAATCAGTTCATAAGCCAGAGGTGATTCAGGAATGTCAGTTTGAAGAGTTGGAACGTGCAGAAATGAAATCAGATGTCAGTGATAGCTCAGAGATGCAGATCACTAGGAATGAGAACACAACTGTTCAGTCAGCACGATCAGTTGCTGAACCACAAGTTGATGGTGATGTGTCAGAAGCAGAATCAAACTGCTCCTCTGTGTCTGGTCTCCAGACACCTTTGTTTGTAAGAATAACACGAAGGCGACAAATTGTAATTCCATATCAACCAGATTCTCCTGACAAAAAAGGACATGACAATACAGCTTTTGTAAATAAGTTAAGTAGGATTCTGGATGAAGATGATGTCTCTGAAGCTGAGTCTTGTTCCTCTGCTGTTTCTGGTGTCCAGATGCCTAATGTTCCCACAAGTACAAGGAGCAGGCAAAGTAAAAAGAAATTGCAGCCAGGTAGAGTTCCTGAAGCCCAGAGTGAAGATACTTCAGATGCAGAATCATGTTGCCTAAGTTCTCATGTGGAACCATCTGTCACTACCAAACGAATTACTAGGAGCATGCAAATGAAATCACAAGCAGAAAATAGTAAGCAGACTGAGAAAAAAGATAGATTTATTTCAGAAGACAAGAACTTAATTGAGGACACCATTAAATCTGAGCCCATTATAATTTCTGATTCTAGACCTACTGCAGAACTTGTCAGTGACACAGAAGATGCTTCTGCCTTCATTGATGGTAATAAAGAACCCAGTTCACCTAAAAGCAAACGTGCTTCCAAATGTGCTAATGCAACCCAGAGTGAAGACACAAAAGAAGAGTTTTTAAATGATGTGACAGCCAGTCTTACAAAAACAAAACGAAGTGACACTAAATCACCTGTGAAAAAACCAATAAAAAATACACAGTCTGTTGAGATAGACCATTCAGAAGCAGTATGTGGCCAAATACAAGAAGATTACAGTAAAATACTTGCAAGGGAGGGGAAATTAGAGCGTGTGGCTGTTTCTTTGACTGACTGCATGAGTCCCAAACAATTTCTAGAATCCCAAGGACAAGTAACACCAAATGAAAGTAAAAAAATTCCAGAATGCGAAAGAGCAGATGCTGAGGCAGATGCACACCAGTCTTTCATGTGTGCTGATAAATTAAGGAAGAGTAAGCAAACTAATGCAGTGAGCAGCCCATCAAAGGACATGGCTGTTGCACAGACAGCTGAAAGCATTGGTAAAAGCAGAATGCTCAGTTTTGGTGCAAACAGTGGTGACGACCAAACAAAAGAATATGAGGTATCCCGCAGCAGTGAAAAATCAAGCAGTGGTAATGACTCTGTTGCATTGTTTCTGAGCAACAGTGAAAGTGATGACTCTGAAAATAGTGATGTGGCAGACACAGATACAGTTGATGAGAATCTATGTTATAAAAAGTCAGATGAGAGAACTCCTTCCCTCAAAAAATCTTTAAAAAGCGGTTCGCTGCATGTTGAAGGTCTTTTTGTAATTGATACTGAGCCTGGCATGAGTTCCAGCCAAAACTATTACCTGGATGATGTAGACCAAGACAGTCATGCTGAAAGTAAGCGTGAAGGAGGTGAAAAAGATAAAGAATCAGATTTGGAAGAGGATGACGAGGAATTGATAGATGAAGATGAAAAAGATGAAGATGATGATCTGTTGAAAAATAAGGTTGACGTGTAAGTATCTTGCTAGGAATAGCTAAAGAATCTGCATTTCATTTAAGCATATGCACATTAGAATATGCTCATTAAGTGCAGAATAAATAAGGGACTAGTCTCATCACATATGTCATGTTGCTGCAGAAAATGGTGTTGCGCATCTTATAAAATACGAATATAGTCCATAAACTAAGGTTTTGCGATATTTTTTCAGTTTTGTATATAGTAGGAACAGAACTCTGAAATGTTTTTGGCATCTGGAGGCCTTGTATGTGTTCAGCTTAAAAAACAATGTGAAACTGGGTTAAACTTGTCAGGCTGACTGAATTGGTTATTCAGATCACAGTTTCGTTAATTTTTTTTTCCCAGTCGGAATGTAGATAACAAAAGGTCCAGTAAATTCCCTATACATTGCCTGATTAGATCATGCTTTTTAAACAGTTGCATATAATTTTATATGTCAGTTCTTGCTGTGCTGTGGATGGTGACACTTCAGGTGAAACGTAGCATGGAATCAGAATAATTTAGGTGGAGTAATACTTTTTGAATTCTTGTAGTCCAGCTGCTGCTAAAATCCCTTCATATGTTTAAAGCATAATACTCGTTTAGGTTGGATAAATAAGTCTTAATCTAGTAAAAACCTTCAGGTAGTCCAGAAGTCTTAGCTAAGAAAACTTAGCCAAGCATTCAGTGTGAAGGCATCATACAAGATCAGTCACAGTTTGATAGAAAGTTGTTAAAGGGCTTGTATTAATAAGCATTCAAGCTACAGTAAATACCTGTTGTACCTCTTTAGATATTGCCAACTTTCTCCATTGTAGTTTATAGCTTTTAAACATTCTTGTCATCAAAACCAGCCTTTGTACATTGTTTGTGGATACACTCCTTTGGCTGCCTGAATGAAGTAATCAAACGAATGTGAACTTTGAAATATTTCACAGAACCATCGGGGCTCTAAGCCATTGACCATGGCCCCCTCTGGATGCAACCATCCAACCACTTATCCAAGTTTAATGACTTTGTTCCTAGTATGGTTATACAGACAAGGACTTAAACAGTCCTACAATGAATTCTAGTTTCTTCATACTTCTCATTAAGAGTTATAGTATTTTTACCCCCAGTGTGGCTTTTTTTGTTTCTGTTTAGCTAGCAAACATGTCAGTGTATAGAAGGATGCTGGTCATGAGTTCTTCTGGCACGGTTAAGCAAATTTAAGAATTCAGTTATACAGAAAATAATAGTATCTAAGAGGAGAGTGCAGCATTAGAGTTAATATGAAAGATTTGTGGAAGTGATTCCACAGGTATTTTTTAATAATAAGTCTTACCTAATATAACAGCATGAATCCCCCCCACCTGTCATTTCAAAATTACATATTCTAGATAACAAGACTTAAAATCATTGCAGAACTGAACCTAATTGGGAAGAATAAGAAAAATATTTTTTCTGTTCATCTTCCTCAGAGGACAGTAGAAGGTTTAGCTGCATGCATGGTACAATGTTCTAATAATTAACTATTTCTCCTTTAGTTTACGTCTTTCCAGTAGCATAGACCCTGGTTTGAGTATCAAGAAGCTTGGAGGTTTATATATCAGTTTTGATGCAAAAAATCAGAAGCCTAGATCGAGTGTAATTGAACCACTGAAGAAGAAGAAGGACCAGGTAATTTGTTTACAATTACTCCGTTTTCTGTGACTACAGTAACACAAAGATGTTAATCTCAGAAGGTTGGTTTCTTTGATTTTAAAGAAGTAATCCTTTTTATGGTTTGTTGAGAACTTACATTCTTTTTGACCAAAGTGTGGGTTTACATTTGGTTTTAATGGTGAAAGTTTAAATGTACATGACTTTTCAGAAGCTGAAAAACAGTGCAAATTCTAGCATTACCTTGTAAAATAAACCTAAGTTGATTATTCATGGAGTTTTGCCTAATGATGCACAAGCTTAAGGTCTGCTGACAAGATATTTAGTCCATAGCCAGAATGAATTTCAGTAAATAAAAGTCTGTAATCTCCCTAGTGTGAACTTAGCAGTTTTATTTCAAAAGCACCCTTTGAAGTAAAGGGAATGTGTTATCTTTGTTGAGACTGTTCAGCTCATCTGTGCTAGCCCTCTTTACTCCAGAGGATTTGCTATCTCACTTCCTCCAGAGCAAGTCAGCTGCTTTCTCTTGTTGTCCAGTGTTCTGTTTTGAAGATCCCTGCTGCTCGTGTATTGCATTAGAATGCTTGCTTAGATTCTGCATGATTCCTTCAGTAGGTTCTGTAAATACAGTTAAGCAGTAAAATTTGTATCAGTGAGGTGACTCTCTAATGTTTAAAAAAATTCTTGCAGCTCTTGCAGAAGAGTGTAATAACTCCAGACTTTGAAAAAAAGGAATGTGTCCCACCCTACAGGGAATCGCTTCACCAGCTAAAGAAGCAGCGCAGGGTAAGTGAAGAGCTGGTAATGCCTCAAATAACAAAACAAGCTGTGGTAGAAAGCTGAGTGCTGGGACTGTGTGCATATCCAGGCCTCACTGGAATGGTAGTGATGAACTGCCATTTAGTGTCTTCTTTGAGCTGTCCTGTGAAAAGTCATCCTTTCAGTCACCAGCACAGTGAAGTGAATGGTTATATGATCGGTACAAATCTGTCATTGATGCAGTGCTGATAACCTCCTTTAAAATAGTGATCATAAAATACATGTTTTAAGGGTACACATTTACATTCTAAATGCTTTATCTACCTTTTGTAGGGAAGAGTTCCCTGTTCTGTCCCATCCTAGTTGCTGAATGCAAATTCATTGTTCTTGGTATTGCATCCTAGGCAGAGCGAGAGAAAACAACAGGTGATGGCTGGTTTGGTATGAAAGCCCCAGAAATCACAAGTGAACTGAAAAATGATCTCAAAGTTTTGAAGATGAGAGCTTCGTTGGACCCTAAGCATTTCTATAAGAAGAATGATAGAGATGGTCTGCCCAAGTACTTCCAGGTAAGGAAGCAGCAGAAGGTGGCATTGTACTGCTGAAGCGTTAAACAGCTGCTTAAGAATACCTAATAATGCCTATTTTGTAGGTAGCTTCTATGTTGATTTAATTTCATATCTTAATAATTAAAGTATTCTGATCACTTGTCTGAAGTTTGCAACTATTTAACTCTGTATTACATATTTATATATGCTCTTGATGTTTTTAGTTTTGGCTGATCTCATAGTAGTGAACAAATATCTTGCTGAATCCGTATTTTGAACCCTCTAGGGCTAGATTTTCACTGCTTTTTTGAAGTACTGGCCTTTCTAAACAAGTGTGTAGAAAATAATTCATTTTTATTTCCTTACTAGCTAATACAATTTGAATGGAGGCAGCTGCCGTTGTGATAAGCTGAAATTTTTGCTGCTTGTAGCTCTCAGCTTTGAAATGGTTTGCATAAACAAATTACTACGGAAGCTGTAGAAATAGGCCTCCAGAAACTTTGAATAGTTAGCATGCTTGAGGAAATGTTTTCATTCCTCAGAATATTACCACTTCACTCTGAAGTGTGGAGGATGTTGATGTTTTGAAATCAGAAAAACTTAGACTGAAGTGTTCCACATAATTAAATCCATGCAGGTTTATTTTCATGCATGAAACATGTACTCTGTGTATCTTTACTGCTAACCTGAACTGTGGGAGCTGACTGACATGCTGGCTGGAAAAACTGTGATGCATTTCAGGATGAAGCCCTTGTATTAAATCAGCTGCTGTGTAGTCATCTGGCAAAACCACCAGAATGAGAGACAGGAAGACATTTAAGGTGGTCATAAAAGTCTCCTTTCCTTTATGTTTGAAATGTTTAAAAGTTAAGAACTTGATTTCATTTATGAATTAAAGTGTTCATACAGCAGTCCAGCATTGAAAACTGTACAGTCTTAAAGCTCAGGCCTTCCTCTCTGCACTATGCAAAGGAGACCAAAAGGAACTCTGCATACAAAACATGACTTACTTACTTTGGTATTTTGCACTTTTATTAAGCAGCTGTCATTCTCATCTGCTCTGTAGGTGTCTTTACACTTGTTGCTGAGGATTTAAAAAAAAAAAAGGCAAAATGATCAGCATCTTGCTGTTCATGTCACAGTAAGAATGTTTTCATTTTTGTTTCCTAGGTTGGAACTGTAGTTGATTCTCCCATAGACTTTTACCACAGCCGAATCCCTAAGAAACAGAGGAAGAGAACAATTGTGGAAGAGCTGCTTGCAGATTCAGAGTTCAGAAGGTATTTAAAAGTAGTTTTGTAATTCTAATATCCCATGTAAAAGAGGAGTATTTTTAACTCTGTAGCCTTCTTTTGTTTTATTCAGTTTGTAGGGTGGTTTTTTAATACTTCAAAGAAAAATTTTTAATCTTTTAGTGCTTCCATAGCACTGCCATTTAGAGGGTATAAGGAGCCTTTATCTAAGGGGATAATTAGACTGAGATAATGTATATTATATCTTCATGAAGGGGTTAAATCCAACCTTGGTCATCGCTATTGGCAGCCACTCTTCAAGACTGATTATTTTTTCTTGGCATAATTGATAGAAAAGAGCAGCCTGTAATTCTGTGAATGTTGATATTATTTTATAAATACGTCAGTCTGCCACCCGTCATGGGAATCAAAATTGTGCTAGAAGACTTACTTGAAGATTATGATTGGATTAATTAATGTCTGCATAACCTGCAGTTTTTGTAGTAGATCATTTAGTTGGTCCGTTTTGGTTTTGGTTATTACATTATGTTAATCTGCGCTTCTCTTTTCATATAATAACATGTTTCCTTTGAAGTAGTGCATGATTTGGGATTATAGAGTTAATTTTGTCAGACTTGTAAATTTAACCGTGTAATATTGGGAAGGAAAATTACTGTAGCTATTTCTTACGTAGTTTTCTGGTTTGACCAGATTTATAAGGTATTTACTAGAAAGTAGTTTTAAAAATGAATGTATTTGAAATTTCATCAGTTAATTTATGTTGTGGCTAATTAAGGGCTTTAATCATATACTTCAGCATTAGTGCAGATATTTGTCAGGTTTCAGTGTTGCATTTAAAGCCTCAGCACTGCTCAGTGCACAGTGTCTGTCATGCTCATCGGTGCAGGTGCATAGGAGTCTGTGTTAGAGGAGCTAGCTACTCACATTCAGTAGTATACCCTGCTCATGGTTTAGTGGTCACCTCACCTCAGTTTTCAATCTGGAGTGTGGTGAGAAGGCACTATAAAAGTGGGTGTAATTTCTTCATGGTATTGTTGAAATTGTTGAGTCTTCCCCTTATGAGCAGTAGCAGTGTTTCGACAAACTGTCCAAAATGTGACTGCATATGCAATGAAGACCCTCCTACCAAAATTCATGACAAAATTCAATAGAATTTACTTCCAAAACAGATTTACCTGCATTTATCATTGATATAACTGTTGATTCTCCTTTACTTATGCATAAGTGTATAAAAATAAAAGAATCTGATTCAGAAGACATGAGAAAACTCGATTTGGCAAATAATGTGCGTAGAGTACTGTCCATGTTACCTTTTCCTGAACTTTGGTTTGCCATGCTTAAAAGTAAATTATCTATTTTGTTCAGATATAATAAAAAGAAGTATCAGGAGATCATGAGTGAAAAAGCAGCTTTTGCAGCAGGGAAGAGGAATCGGAAGAAGAAGAAATTTCACAATTAAGAATTGGAAGAAAAATACCAAGCTGGAACAACTTATTTGTTATAAAATTTTCTTACAGAATGCTTTGGTTGTGGTGTTTTGTTTTGTTTTGTTTTTTAAGATTGCAGGTCATGTGCAAATCGAGGCTTAGGGAAATTCTTGCTGTGAGAATTTGGTAGGAAGCTTTAGCAAATTATGAGGTATCTAAATTTAAATTAATTTAGATTTTAAAATTACTTTTTATTTTAATTAATATTTATGTAAAGAGATAATGATTTGAAAGCGTATTTTTAAATCTGAGTACAAAATTCAGCTTCACAGATTGTGGTCTTCTCAAGCTTCAGACTTTACATCAATTAATTAGTAAATTTATTTGAAAGTTATATGTGTAATTCATCTTGGCACATACTGTGTGCCAGAACATATTTTTCCATGTCTTGTCAGGGGTGCTGCTGGTGAAAACTGTAATGGAAGGTATTGAAAAATGGTTTGGGTGTGAAGGGTTTATTTCAACGCTGACCATAATAGTCTAGAGAATGTCCTGGAATTCAGTGCCTACACATACACTTTTATATTTATGTGTGTATATATTATAATATATATATTATTTAGAAGATAAAAGTTACATATTATTTAATAAATAATATAAGTAAGTAATGCTTGTATGTTAAATTTTAACAGTCATATTTTGCTTTTATTAATTTTTACCATTTGATTATTGTCTGATGATATTTTTGAAAATAACATTGGCATCTGTTATCTAGGGCGTGGTGTGCAGATTGCGTCTGTTAGCTGACATGGAATAGCTCAAGGTGAACAAATAGAGTGAGTCTGGAAGGCCTCTGCTGCCATTATAGAGCCAGAGATGTCATCGGCTCAGTTCCCCTTTAGTGTCGGTTCACGACATTTTGTGATTGTCAGAACTGCTGAGGTGCTTGGTTGGTTTTTAATGACCTGGTCATTTTATTGCTGTTACAATTAGTGTAACTTAGTTACTGCCCTGAGGTAGCAGAAGAGATGGATAATAGAAGAAATTAAACTGGCACTACATTGTCTTAGGTGGATTGGGTGATTGGGATGTAGAAGTCACTATCAGAGGACCAGTGGTTGATTGTTTCCTTACCACAAGAACACTGAATTTTAAAGGTTGCAGATCTTTAACAAGAATAGCTTAACTATGTCCTTGACTAATGTTTAACCATCAAGTTTTCTACTGAGAAGTAGATTTTTTAAGGATTAGTTATTTGTGCTGAAATGAGCATCATGATGTATATTGACCACCAACTGAAGCTTGAAAGAAATTTTCCTCAGATCCTTTGGGATGTTTTGTTATTATTTTAAAGTTGACCATAATGTTTTACTACCTGAAACAGACAGGAATCTAGAGTTCTTAAAAAGTCTTCACTGCCTGGAGATGAATGGTGTTAAAGTGAAGGGAATTCATTGGAGAATCTTAAACAAGTACAAGTAGAACCACCTGTGCCCAGGTCTCAGTTAATATGCACAGGCTATTCTAATGCAATGATATTTATGCCAATATCTCAATTCTCCATAAATGATAAAAAAGCCAATAAAAACAGCTATGGTGTCTTGTTCTCCTGCTGAGACATGGAAGCACGGAAAAATTAACAGTGAACACTGAGAAGAAAACAAAGCACCACAGTAGTTATTGTGTTGCATCCTGGGGTGTCCAAGTGCAACTTTGGAGAAACAGCATGTGACTCTGAGAGGCCTTAGAAGAGAAATGCAAGCTGTGGTGTTACACAGCAAGCAAAACTCGGCACCTGTTGCTCGGGCTGCGCAATAGCTACAGGAGTTACTTCATGTGCAACATAGCTAGAAAAGGATTTGGTTTGTGTTCTGTATCCTTTCCCTTCCTTGAATTCTTCTGATCCCTTGTGTTGTGTCCCACGCTGTGCCCAGCGAGTGCCCGCGTTCTGTGCGGACAGGTGAGATGTGCTGGGTGTTCCCAGGGTGTTCTGCAGGGTGGTGCTTGCAGGTTGTGTTGGCCGGCTCTGCCAGTCACCTTTGCCTGAGCTCTGCTGGATGAGGCACTGGGCAGAGCGCCTTTCCTTAACCACCAGTTCTCATTAAAGCACAGGCAGATGGGCTTTGAAATTGACATAAAGTTTAAGGTGCTGGAGAGTGTAAAACCCAAATGCACCATGTGATTGCCTGTGGTTATCAGATTTCCCTGAAAACACATAAAAACTTCTGTGAAGCTTTGCCTATCAATTGCAAGTAGTATTTTCTTTTAATGGCTGTCAGAAGTATTTGTGTTTATTTGTAATTCTGCCTTTCATGACTGTGATGGTTTATGTGCCTGATGGTGTGTTTCAAAGTTACCACCTGCAGGATTGAAAATTATTTATCAAGAAAACCCCACAAAGTTATTCAGTTAATTCAGGAATAATGAATCATGTTAATTTATTCCATTCAGAGCAAAATCAAGGTGGTTTGTTTACTGCTGCCACTGTTTTGTTTTACCACCTAATTTGATTGCTATAATTAAAATGGCTCTTCGTCTTCTATCTGTAGGTACGTGTAAGTCAGAAAAGATGGTGTTGATTCTGGTGTTTTGTCGGCTGCACTTTGTGGGCTTGTTTCGTTGCTTGAAAGTTACCAGAAATGTATCACGGTGACCCATCGTAACTGAAGTGCCTCCAGGAAAGACACAGTCTTGGTTTTTCAAGTAAAATTACTTTCCGCAGACTGTCCTGGAAGCGTAGCGGCCCCCCGGGGCTGGCTGTCGGCTCTGACCGCTCAGGCGGAGCTCGGGCCGGGGGAGCAGGAGCAGAGCCCTTCTCCCGCTGCCCGAGAGCGGCGAGGCCGGGAGGAGGAGAGCAGAGCCCTTCTCCTGCTGCCTGAGGGCGGGGAGGCCGGGAGAAGGAGAGCAGAGCCCTTCTCCCGCTGCCCGAGAGCGGCGAGGCCGGGGGAGCAGGAGCAGAGCCCTTCTCCCGCTGCCTGACGGCGGCGGGCCCGGGAAGAGGAGAGCAGAGCCCTTCTCCCGCTGCCTGACGGCGGCAGGCCCGGGAGAAGGAGAGCAGAGCCCTTCTCGTGTTCCGCCTTCTCGCTGGCGGTGAGGAAGCTTCGTGTCGCCGGGCCGGGCGGACACGGCGGGTTCGGCCGATGGCGGCCGCTGTCGCCGCCGCCGCCCGCTTCCAGCCCTCCCCAGACCACCAGGCGTGGCTGGAGGCGGGCCCGGAGAGCCTTGCTGACGGGAACAGTGCCGGGACCGGATACCTGCGGCCGTGAGGTAAGGGACAGGAGAGCGCGGCTGAAAGATTTCCGCCCAAAAGGCGTAGGAGGCAGGGGGAAAAAAAGAAGAAAAGAAAAAGAGAAGACACGACTCCGCCGGGACTCGAACCCGGAACCTTTGAATCCCTTCAACCCTCTAGAAGTCCAATGCGCTATCCATTGCGCCACGGAGCCACCTGTTGGAATCTCCGCACACCGCCCATAGAGCCTGCGCGCGCCGTCACGCGTTGGCCCCGAATGCTTCGGGGTTTTCTTCTTTTTTTTGCAATATTATTTTCCTTAACCAGCATGAACAGGCTTAGTCGTACACGCTGCTGCGCACACGAGTCTCGCGGCAGCCTCTGCGTGCTGCCTGAGCGCTGCCCACGGCCCGGGTGCGGCCCACGGCTTCCTGCGCGGCGCTCGACACAGGGCTGCGTCCTCATTTCTTACGGAAGACCGACTTCATCAGTGACCAGTGTAAAATATTTGTTGCCATCCCACTCTGGCGTTTTCAGTATTGATCCTTATGCTTGAGGCAATATAACTGTAATCCACAATTGCCTTGTATTGAGGAACTCCAGACCTCTTTTGAATGCTCAGTAGCACCGCCCTCCCCCGTGGATTCAGAAAGGGAAGATTTCTCCGTAAAAGCTGTAATTATAGTCTGAAACAAGCCCGCGATACTATTTTTATTTTATCATGAGTAGTCATACTAGAAACCCCAAGAGCAAAGAGAATGAGCTTGTTCTTTCTTCAACCTTCCTCAGCAGTATGTTGCAAGCAGAGCCTGCGGCCGTGTGCTCGGGGCGGGGGGCGGCGCTGCCGGCGCAGGCCCCGAGGAGCTCCGGGCAGTGAGGCCTGAGCGGGAAACCTTCCTGAGAACCTCGTGTTGCACTTCAGCGTAACTTAAAACTACAGGTATCCATTAGAGTGGAGAAAATCAGTCCTTAAATAAGCACACCCTGAAATCTGAGGAACAAGGAAGCTAATCAAACCAATGTAAAATAAACTGACTTGGATACACAATCCCCGAGTTATTGCATCCAGGGCTGAGATAGGGAGTGTAATGAATAACCGAGGTGACTCAGGCACCCCGGCAGTGTGTCCTGTGATTCCCAGGAAGCCAGCTGGTGTGCCTGTGGCCAGAGCTCTTGAGCTGGCCAATGGCTGAATAGCTCCTGCAATGCCGCCCAGAAAAGGAGGTTGCTGGAAGGGTTCAGCAGTTACAGCAAGTACCAAATTGGAGGTATACCACCCCAGGCTAACAGACTGTTGTTGAGCCAGAACAATTGTAAACAAACCAAGAATCACTAAGCTGTACAGGAGTCAGAGCAGGTCTGGTCGGATTTGTGAGCTCTGGGTCTTGCCACAATTGTTCCGCTATGGGCAGAACTCTTCATAGTGCTCCTGGTAAAGGAATGCTAAGTCTGGAAAGTTTGACTCCTCAAAGCCCTGTACTGCAGAAAAGAAACAGAAAACTTGTTTTTAAGAACTTAGTTGATCTTCAGAATAATAACCTTAAATTTATGCTTGTGCAATTCAAATAAACCACTTCTAAGTAACTAAGGATCACTGTAAACCTCTTGTAGTTTGTGGACACCTGAGCATGTTCATTTTGGGGTGCAGTGGGTGTGGGTGCCCCACCATTGTGGTCTGGTAGTGTGGCACCTTGGGACAGCACGGCACTAAATGGCTGCAGACGGTGAAGAACCAGAGAAAAACCATTCTTTTCTGTCACAAGACTGGTTCTGAGACTGTAAGAGTGAAGAACTGTGACACTCACATGATTGTTACTTCATCTCATGTTTTCGTTTTAGATAGTTGGTTTATAAAGGTAGATAAAGGCTGGTTCCATTCATGCAGGAGGACTGACTAGGGCAACCTTTGGAATTTTTCCAGAAATGTTTCAAAATATTCAGGTCACTTTGGTTTTTTGTTCTGTAAATGTAATCTCAGTGCAAAGTCCACCTTTGTGTTTGGACAGCAGATGGAGCTACTGCATGAGAAACAGGGCAGCTCACGGGTCATGAACTTACAAAATGCGGTCACAGGCAAAAACGGCCGATCTGATTAACTTTTTCTGGCGCCTGAACCCGGATCGGTCCTTTGGACTTTCTGTCTTCTGGGGCTGTCTGAAGTCCACTTCTGTTGCAAGCTGGCTTTCATTTTAGCTCCTCTTCAACTTTATGTTCTTTTTCAAGGAGCAGAAGTTACTTGGAATAGAGTTGTGCTGGTTTTAGTTACTGGCACTCAAAAGAATTTTTTCTGAGCTCAATGAGGTGTCATTTTGCTAATTTTTAATAGGAGGAGAAACTGTGGTAGGAATACCTTGACATAAGACAGGAAGTGCATCCATGGCAGGCCAAAAATACCATCATCATACAGCAGTCATCTATTAATTTAAAAAAATCTAGATGTTATTTATGAAATTGAAGTGGTCTTTGAGGGACTTTTTACAATATGAGTTTCAACATTAACTTCTGTTAATGTACTGTAGTGCTATTTACTGTATATCCAATTACTTTTGGTAAGTTTTGAGCTTTGAAATTTATTAAAATGGCAATTTCCAAATTTGCAGGGCTGCCACAAATATTTGTTGGGAGTACCATCACCTTTCTCTAAGAACAAGTGTAATTAATATGCTTGTTGAAAGAGGTCAGAGAAGGCTGTCATGCACAGATTACCTAAATGGGACCCTTACACAATCTATACGTTTCAGGGGGGTCATTACAACCCGACTGCTCTAATGATTCACCTGTGTAGTGCAGCAAGAGAAAGCACTCTTCAAACTGGCAGGAAAAAATCCTGGGATGCACAAGGTCTGAGGATACTGGAAAGAACTCTTTCAGGGAGGGTTTCTTTTGGTCATTTACAATTTGATTAATTTTTTAAAATTTATTTGCTTAACATGAAGATAAATGCTCCACATTGTAGGTGCTTCTTTACCTCTGCCTTTTCCTAAGTGAAGGCTGTAATTGTCATGTGACTATCAGGGTATTGGAGAATTTGTCAGGTTGCTAGCAGGAAGCTGTAAGAACCTCTTCCAATTATAGTTGTTGTTGGACTAATGCATATTCTGTCCTCTTGAGTATGTTTGGGTCGACAGGAGAAATTCCCAAGGGCAATGCTTTGAGGAGCTGGGGAGACACAATCAATTTTGCCAAATCATCTCTACGGGGGATTATAACGTTAATTCCATGTAGTTCTATTAACAGATCAGGCGCTGCAAAGCCATTTACTTCAAGAGTGCTCCCTAATAGTGCCAGACATGAGCAGTCATATGGCATCTCTCTGGGCACTGCAACAGGACATTTGGAGAAGTCCCAGCTAGTGCCTCTTGCCAAAAGTGGAGTGCATTTGACTTACAGAGAGGTGGGAGTCTGTTTCAAGACAATTTCAATGTTTTCTGTTGTTAATTTGATCTGTTTTTTTCATCTTTTTTTTTCAGAAATCCATAAGACTTGTGTCAAACAACCTTCAAAAATATCAAAAGTGACATCTTTCACTATATTTTAAAATTCTATTCTTAAAAAGTCCCCTTTTTTGTTTTTCTTAAAAATAATGTTTTTCAGTTTACTTAAGAGCCAAAGCAGTCTTACAGACTACAGTCTTGAGTTAATAATTATCAAAGACAAAGTTGACAGTGCAAAATTTTGTTCTTGTCTTACATTTTGAAATCTGGGTGTAACCATTGGGGCTTTTTTTTTTTAAATTAACATTAAGCCACTGAATATTTACAATCGAGTTGTTCCTTTGCAGCTTTGCAGGTGACACTGTAATTCAGCTCCTCTTATGCAGTTCAGGAGAAAAAGTGTATCTGTGGCCTAGTGATTTAATCCTAAACACCTGGAATTTTATTCCAGCTGTGAAACTACTATGCTGGGTGACTGTGTGCAGTCTGATGCTTTTTCCTTTCTGTAAAACATGGACAGCAGATGCTTTCTTATTCCATGTGGTGTTATGCAAGCCAGTCATCTGCAAGGGAACTTAAAAAATTGAGATTAAACTTCCTCTGGAAATTCTTTATTATTATGTATTTTGCTTGTCACTTCACATCTCTCAAAAGTGAATGGCAAAAGGTAGCAAAACCTACACAGATGACTCAGCTCCTTTTCACCAAGTTTCCCTTCTCCTGTGAACAGGGTTACTGAACACTCTTGGGTGATAGAGTTCTCCTGTCCCCTTCTTACTCAGTTGCTTCCTCAGCTCAGTTACTTGGTTCTTTGTTTTGTAAGAACAAAGCAATCATATTGTCCAAGTTATCTTGAGAGACTGATTTGTGCTGCTTTTGCAGCACAGCATGTTTTTCATTAGAAACCCAACAGCAAGTATACAGATCTGGGCTCAGGACTTCCGAAATAATTGAGAGGAATAGGAATGTTTCTCTAGTGTATGTGCTAAGGTACAGTACTTTGAGATTATTAATATATTAATTTTACTCATCATCAAGTATGCAGGTTAAAAAAAGGAATTTGAATGTACAATTAGAAGGTAATGAACCTGAAACAATTAACCCCCCTTACCTTCTCCTGCACTGTTTAAATGCAGTGTTTGTTTTCTGTCCTCACCCATGTGCTCTGGGAACAATGTGTGGTGTTTAAGCAGTGGTGCAGTGCGGTCATCAGGTTCAGTGCAGAAATGTTTTGTAAGTGAAAACATTGGGTTAACTTCTGCTTTCATTTGGGTCATTCTGATTTGGAACTGAAAAGGGGAGGTTTTTTTCAAGGCTATAATGTTAGTAAGAACATACTTTGGCCTGGAGTGCTTCGCTTTTTGTAATGGACAGAGTTGGCATGATGCTCATGTTAACAGAGAAAAATGGTAATTTTTGCCAGCTTTTCTTTTGAAGATGTCCCTGGTTAATAAATGCAGGCCTTAAGTGTTGTCATTACCTTTCTTTCAGAGGAAAAAATGCTTTTACTCTGTATTGAATGATACCTTTTCTGATTAGGGGTAGGAAGAGAAATGGCTGCAGACTCTTGTCTCTTTGATGAGGGATGTTAGTGTCATGGGGTTCACTGCTCTTTAAATTTCCCACAGTGTGGCATTAGTACTGTGTGGACTATTTTTCTTGACAGCTGAAAGTTATTGTGAGGTCACAGTGTCCTATCACTGCTTGGATCATCACTGGGTACTAGATGTGTCCCTAAGGTTGGATGTGTGTAGTCAGTGCCATTTCTGGAAGGATCTTGCCAAGCATGTTCTAAAGGGATGAAAAGCTTTCATTCTTGATTAAATTTTGCTTCTCACTCAGTTATGAATACGAGTTACTGACTCAGTATTCCATCTAATACTGACTGATGTAATCACAGAAACAATTCTATTTTAAAATCATGTCCTTTTGTCACTATTGTAATTATAAGTATTGCACAGGCTGAAAATCTACCCCTGAATTATAAATACACTCTTCTTCTGACCCCAGCAAGTTTTTACTAAATCTGTTCAAATGTATGTTGATTTTACCATACTGGAAATTTTCAGAAGAATTATCCCTCTGTGGATTTTCAAACCAGTAAATGTGGATTGTATTTTAAAGGTTTAATTGTAAATTTGTTTTATCTGCTTGAATATTCACTTAATGGAACTAGATCAGAATTCATGAATTTGATTTTTGTAGCTAAGGTCATTGTGCAATATGAGGTAATGGACTGGATGGAAGAATTCCCAAATTCTAACCCTGAGTTTGTCTTGGCCCTGCAGCATGGCAAGCCATTCACATTCACATTTTCTTGTAGGTAAAGTGAGGGTGATATCCAGCTCAGTGTTCTGCAGGATTTTAGCTCCATAGTATTTCTATGGAATTGACAACTCTTCAATCATTATCCATAGCCTTTTAACTGTTTGAGCACATTCTTCACCTTTCTCACTCCTATTCTTTTACTCCAAGTGTGAAGGAAGTGTGACTGAGCATCAGACCCTGCACAGGCACCGTTGTGCAGAGAAGATGCTCAGCACCTCTTGGTTCAAACACACAGCAGACAGGGAAGGTCATCAAGCACCGCTGCTACAAAGGAGTTACCTGTGGCTTCTCCGTCTCCTTTGAACAAAAATATGTCACTAACAGGACATCACTGCTGTCTTAGGCCTCTTGTATCCCTGCATGCTATCTGCCAAAAGGGAAACAAATCTCTTCCAATTTCACAAGTTACAGAAACATCAGAGTGACTTCTTGTGAAAATGAGCATTCTCTTATACACAGGTAGAAATCTGAAATTATTTTTATAGTAAGAGAAGACCTCAGGGCTTTTTTCTGATATAATTGCTACTAGAGTGTAGATCAGGGATGCACAGGAGCTAAGGACCTAACTGAGGAAAAGGAGCTGTGACAGGAGGTCAGCAGGCTTTCTACTTTCGGGAAGAAAGGAGAGATCAACAGAAATCAGATGGAGAGCATTGTTACTTTTGGCAAAAGAAGAGAAGGCTCCCTCTCTGCCTGCAGAAGTGCAATCATAGAACAAATGTGGTGCCCTGGGAAGAGATGAGGATGAACAAGGACCATTGGGGGAGGCATCGAAGCCAGCTGAACCTCAGCCAAACATCAACAAGAGTAAAAGACAGCTGATAGGTATTGGAGATTCCCATCTGTAGGGAGTGGAAAGATTCATCTGCTATCCTGATGTGATGTTTTGGGATGTTCGCTGAGTGCCGGGATCCAGGATACTACAGAGGGACTGTCAGGGCTTGTCTGGTTCTTAGAATTTTGCTCTTTGCTGAGCATCTGCGTGAGCACCAAGGACATATAAGGAGGGACCGTGAAGCTGTGGGGCTGAGAGTGAAGGTTACAAGGGCCCAGGTCCTTGCAGTGAACGGAAGAGGCTGGGATGGGAAAGAAGACATCCTGAGGAAGGGTTATTGTAATCTAAAGAGAAGTGGTGATGCAGGGTCAGTGAAGAGGTGTCCTTAAGATGCGGGGAGGATCTCGCTCTTCATCTGTGAAAGCAGCGGAGCTGGGGGCCTGTCCTAAGTGCCAGTACATAAATGCTTGCAGTATGGAAAAGACCAGAAGGAATTTGAAGTTTGTGCACAGTTGGAAAACTAAGATGTCATTAGAAATAGAATAGCAATTACCTGAAACGTATATTTATTACTTTCTTAGTAATTTCTAACCTTTTAAAATTCAAATTGATGCTATCAAATCGTTTTACAAAAGAAGATTGATTGCAGAACTACAATTGTAGGTAGACTGACTCATGATTAAGTGACTTGGTCAAGTATGTCTGCCAGTCCCTAGCAGAGCCAGGTCAGCTCTGACTTAACTATCTGGAGTTCAACTCCAACCTTCTTTTTCTTATTTTCCATCCATAAAATTGTATAATGAGTGTGATAATGTAATGCAGTTAGACTACTATTTTCAGCACAGTAGATCTACCAAATTTATTGCCCCTTGCAATAGACTATGCTCATTATTTGACCCAGATTTACCATCTTGTACTGGCCAAGTTAAAGTCTGGCTAATTCATAGTACAGCTGGAAGACCTAATTTACCATGTGTTGAAGATAATAGATGTATGAAAGGAAGGTGAAAACAGTGAAGTTCATACACCAAGTACGTTAAAATTTGTTCTTGTCATCTGTTAAAATGACTACATAAATAGGCAGCTGCATCTTATACTGGTATGCTCTAATATAGAATATTAGTTTGATCAGTGCTTCAAGACTGACAAATGTAGAAAAAAATATGCTTTGTATCTGTAAACACAGTAAATTTGTTTTGGAAGTCATTTAGATATGGTGTAAGTGAATGCCATGTTGCAATCTTGACCTTAATTCAAAAACAGAACACTGAACTCAGATTCTGCCTTTTCGTAATCTATCAGTACAACTTTTTCTCTGTTTTAACAGCCATAGTGGAAGCACATTGAACTAGCAAGTGATTTTTATGGCTAATCCTTGCATAGTCTTTGCTCCATATTCTCCTTCCAATTTTTGTCTCATAAAACCAGTCATTGAAGTTAATGCAACTTATCACCCAGCAGAAGTTACAGTATGAAGAAACAAAAAGCTGCACATCAAAGGGTCTTCTGTGCAGACAGAGCAGACAAAAGGCTTCTTTGTGATGAATGTGCAGAGTTAGCTCTGCCACTCTAAATCAGCAGTGAATTTTCTTCAATTCTAGCATTGAAGTAAAAGAATGTCCTTTGTTCTTGTAGGGGGTTTCCTTTCATTTCCAAACTGCTGGCAGGCAGTAAGCATTGACTTAACACAAAAAATTAATTTCCTGTGTTCAGAATTGTGCTATACTTTTATAGAGGTGTATCTTGGTTTATTTAAATCAGTAATAAGTACCAGTCATTTCTTCAGCGAAGTGAAACAAACAGCTTCCACAGTCAGTGATATCTGGAAATCATAGGAATCACTCATAACAAGACCCCTTTTTTTTGCCACACCCTCCATGGAGATAATGTTGTTGTTGTTATTGCAATATATGACTGTAGTTAATTTTGTAAATATCTGAGTTTGCAATCACTAGGGTTTGGAATCTAGGAAAATAGTATGAAAGAGCCAAAAGAAATGCCGTCATCGTTCCCATCCAAAATTACAGCGATTAGGGTAGACATTTACACCCAGACAGAGGGTCAGGGACATTTCAATCAGGTTTCAATACAAGTGGCCTTTATTCCATAGACTTGCTACAAAATTATCACTTGCTTTTGTTAGTGCTGTGATGACAAGATATTCTTTTGAGTGTCTAAAAAGGGGAGGATGGCTTCTAAATTTACCTTCAAGGACTAATCCTATTCACAGGTAGTCTGGAAGGGAAAGAGGCCCTTTAATATTAATTGCTATGTAATTGGTATTAGTTACATAGAGACCTTGTGCTTTTTGACTGAAAGATTTGCCCCTTGTTTGACAGCAAAGCAGTTACCTACTAGAGATAGTTGTGTGTTTTATGTTACTAATAAGAATGAGTGAATTAGCATTTGGTGAAAGTGTGAGAAATTGTCTCTAGGCAGGCTGGACGAGTAACTTTCACAATGGGTTAAAATGGAATAGTGGAATCTGGTAGAGAAGTTGCTTTAGAATCCTTAGAAAATCTGAGAGAATAAGTGATAAAAAGAAGGGGCAAAGGGGAAACATAAAGACCTGGACTATAGAGAAGGAGAGTAATGTTGATGGTGCTAATAAAACTTTGGTAGGGGTTGGCTTTGGGTAGAGACTGTTTTTCAGGGTCTTTACTCCTGCAGCACAGAATGGGTTTAGAGCATGCAGCTAATCCATGGTAGAACATGATGAAATCAGTCCCTAAGCTGTATTAATTTCCTTCTTAATAAAATTAGAAATTCAGATTATTTTGCTGTCTCTGTGCTGGCAGAGCTTGTGTGACATACATCCGACATGGGAATTTACACCTGCAAGCCATATATAGTTTAACTTTAATATACTTTCATACATGGCAGAATCATTAGTTTTCAACTCATGGATTTTAACACTCCTGGTGTGATACCTCTCTTTCTTTGAATTATATCTGAAAGCAATTTAGTGACCTGTTGATTTGCATCAGGAGATACTGGTTTGTTATGGTCCCAATAAGGAAGATAAGACTATGAAGTATTGCTTAAAATACCATTTGTTGTGGCTAACACTGTAAAGGAAAAGGATAGTGTAGGTAGTTTTATTTCCTGCCAGATGCTGAGTTGTATAGTACTGACCAGGTCTCAAATCAGAGCTCAGCACACTGGGCAGATCCTGTCCAGGGAAAGGTCACCTGACATTTTGGTCTTTTGAGCTCTTGCAGGATTTTCTTAAAACAATTATACTTCTCATGTCTACTGTCAAACAGAAAGCCAATTCCCTGAAGAACTGTTTGTTACACTTTTAGATAAAGACAAGGACGCAGAGTCAGTGTAATGAGCGGTATGGAGTGAGAGCTACCTGTGGGCTCCTCTCCTCCAGCTGGCTGTGTCCTGCAGCCACGGCAGGTGTGCTGCACAGCACGGGCCTGGCCACCACACTCTGCAGCAGCACAGCACTGGCCTGGGCCGCTGATGGCCATCACTGATTCCTCAGTACAGGCATCTTCCGCCCAGCAGCAGTACACCTGGGAGGAAAGAATCCTTGGATAAAGAGCTGCAAAGTGATGCAGTCACACTTCTAGGTTTTGAGAGCATCGGTGTTTTCAGGGCAGATATACAGCCTGGGTGGGTGGGGATTGATCCTAACAGGAACTTCTAAGTAACATCCATGTCATCATCATCATCATCAATAATAATGATACATTATAAAACATAATGTGATGCCTGGAATAGATAATTTTACCTCTCCCTGTTAGTCTGTTGAACTCTGGACTGATGGAGGGTGTTTTGAGCTTGTGCATAGTTTTACATTGACATAAATGAATTAATTTTTGGGGGGGTGGGGAGGTGGTGTTTGGATTTTCTTCTTTCTTCCAGTTTTAAGTAAACCTTTTAAAAATAATTTTTTAATAAGAAATATTTTTTAAGAAGTAGCCTGCAAAACTCTCAGCTGAAAGTAGGGACTTCTGTATTTCATAATGGCTCATTGACAAATAGATGTCACATTTTTCACCTAGTAGAAAAGTAAAAGTAATAATTAAAGTGTGAAAAAGTTTACTCAGCACAGTATTCAGCTTGTCCTTAGTTTAGGGGGAAAAAAATCCAACCTCACTGCTCAGTTATCGTCACTGTGATTCATCAGCTGCTGTCTCCTGGGCAGGTCTGACTGCTGATTGGGCACGGGACTTCTCAAGGTGTGTCTTTTGTCAAGAAGCTTTTGCATTTGAGGAGCATACAGTAGACCATGATAGCCTCCTGCTATGGTAAGAACTGTTGTATGTCTATTTATTAATCTGTACGGTTTTACTGTTAGAAGCAGTGCGTGGTTGTTAGTAACAAATAATTACGTGTGTTAGCAGATGTTTCCAAACCAACTTTTTGTGGGTTTAAAATCTGGAAAGATTTTAATCTTGGATGTTAATTGTGGCAGCTATTGCTCAGCATGCTAGTAGCGATTTTTAAAACTCTGAATTAAAGTAACTGTGAATATATAAGAGGGAGGGGTATTGTCAAATCCAAAAAGAATTAGATTAAAATTAGATTAAAATATATTTTGTAATGTTGTAATACTTTGAGAGAGAAATGTTTATAAGATTTTAGATGGTCTATATTTTTTATAAAAATTGTATGTGTCAACCATTTGCAAGTTAAGTAATACAAGGAAACTTTCTTCTCATGTTGTGTTATGTTCAGGACAATTTTATTTTTTCAGAGATATGAATTGGCTTTATAATTTTTTTGTGAATTTATCAGTCCACATTATTTGGAAGATAAAATTAATCTGATTTTAACATATCCTTTCAGTTGACTTTGAAAAATAAGGGAGAATCCTGAGGAAAAATACAGGAATATATTAGAAACATTTTTGGTTTGTAATTGATAGGTTTATGTCAGCTTTACTATCAAATAAAAAGATGTAATCACAGGGATTGAAAAGGTTTGAAACGTGCTACATAGACAAGTTTGCATGTAAATGTCCGTGGTCTAATACTGTTGGAGGATAGCAGAAAGGGCTTAGGAAAACAGCAGCTGTAATACCCAGCGGTGTAATGTCTGCTCTCCTTCACAGCAGCGCTGCTCAGAGCTCAGGGCACATGACTGTACTTGTTTCGGCTCTTGGAAAAATGTTGCAGTCATGGCACAAGCACCAACTTCTTTGTGAGGGATGATAACAGTGAGCCATAGTAAAAGGAGGGTTTCATTTTAATATTACAGAAGAAAAACTTATTTTTAGGATAATACATAACTGAAAACAAAGAACCTTTTCTGGATAAATGATTTAAAGAGATATTTAAGAAGTAACTCTTTCACCAAACTATCAAAACCACTAGGGTTCTCTAGATATTCAGACAGAAGTTTCTTGCTGTTGAATTATATGGATTGGGTTCTAGTGCTTCTGCATATTTCTTGGTTTTAAAAGACTAATTTTGTGCTTTAGAATAGTAGGATTCTTTGTTTATCTGCATGAGGAGTGTCTTCACAGTTAGTAATGCTACAGAGTGGGTTTTTTCTCAGAATTTTAACTCTTAACACCAGTCAACACAAGAGGGTGCCGAAATGCTGGTAAAGTAGTGTTATATACATAATATACTTTTTCTAGACATGGTCGTTTTGATCTCTCCCAGCCTTTTCTTGTTTGCATATTCACCTCTGTGATACTGTAATATCAGAATACTCCTCTTTCGAGGTGTTCTTATAACGACACCAAAGACATTCTTCTCACCAGTAGCTGGCACCATCAAAGAAAGATTTTTCAATATGCAAATAAACCTAGCTACAACAGCAATTTATGTAATTTATGTCATGTTCTTGTCTTGCTTGTGCTGGCTTTAGTTCTATGTGCAGGGGTCAGAAACTGGTTTCTGTTTCTATGTGCTATGCTATCAGCAAAGGAGGAAGACACTAAGAACTTTGAAATGCATTAATCATTCATGGGCAAGACCCTCATGGTGCAATTAATTTAACCATTCCCTTATTTATGTGATGTTTTTGTCTGGGCTGAAGCTTTAAGGATCCATGTGTGTCCTACCCTTCAAGCTCATTCCCTCAAAGTCTTGCAGCCAGTGTGCTGCAATGCAAGAAGAACCAAAGTTCAAGTACTATTGATAGAGGCAGTTGCACTTCATGAGCTTAGAAATATGATTTCAAGAAATGAGATGTCGTGCCTTTGTTGTTTGGATGGCAAAAATATAAGACACTCTGAATTACATATTTTTAGGTGGGTTTTGCTTTCAAAAGATAAAGCATGCCATACCTTACAGTCCCTACTGTTGAATCACCACACCGTATTTCTAGAGTTGGGTGTAGTTCATCAACCAGCTAGAGAAAGATACATGTATCTGGCTAAAGAATACTCTCAGTATTTGTCAGATTGGAGTCCAGGAAAATCACTCAGCAGTTTACAATCATTGTAATGGTGGACCAGATTAGTGAATGTCTGCTATGTGCATTCAGTCAAGTGTTCGTAAAAGAGAAAATGCTTCTTTTTGTCTTCCTCTTTGGTTACACGCAGTAATAAACTGAGTTCCAAGAGTAAACTACTAAGTCTAAACTTCTTGAAAACAACCATTAATTTCATGTCCATGACTTTTTCTATGTGTCCCAGCAGCTGATTGCAATCACCAGTGCCAGTGTTTGGACAGTCGCGCATCTGATTTGTTACACTGAAGTTACACATCTCAGTGCATTATCAGTTCCTGCAGTAAATGGCACTTACAAATTGTGCAAGGATTGCGTAATCCTTTGCAGTGGATTGTATGATTTGAATTATAATTAGATGCCAGGCTAAGTACTCTTTTTGTCATACAAAAGGGTTTCTGAAAAAAAGGAAAATAATCTAGTCACTGTTGGAGTCTTTTCTGTATATTTTTATTGAAAGGCCTGTCACTTTATTTGATGAGTAGTGTCTTCAGATTAGTGCTGCTTTCTTAACTGTGTCTAATCTCATTTGACTTAAGCATCGTGGAATAATAAAAAAATCAATGTAGCATAGGTTTGTTTTGAAGTCAAGGAGGGGGTTAGCAAATCAGTAAACATTAGTTCATCATGTTTAATTAGAAAACAGGAATTTTCTGAAACCATTAAACAGGATCTTAACAAACAAATTGGATGTAGGCTTATTAATTTATAGTGAAGTTCTGGTGTGAAAACCGAAAACTTTAAATCTGACTCTGTTTTCCTTTATACAGAAATTACAAAACAGTTTGTCTATATAGTTTTAGTAGCTCCTTCAATAATGTGAAGCATTTCTTTTAGTCCCCTTCCACCAACCTATGAAGTTGAAAAAATTAATATTTGTCTCCATCTTTGGATCATTTGCAAGAACTAAAAGAGCATAAACAACTCAGAAATTCCTTTATATATCAATATATCAAATGCAAATACATGAACTGTGCAGTGTTAGAGCAGTGACCTTCAACCAGACTCTAAGTCAAGAATTTCTGTTTCCAAGGCTTCTCATTCTTGCTGAGTATTTTCCTGGCATAATGTATGGATCTTTTGTGATGTGTTGTTTGCTGGAGAATGAATGGAGGCCCTCTGGCTCATTTATCCTACTGTCTCACTTGGGATTTGAACTATTTTGCTAGAAAAGAATGTCTAGTGCTCTCACTTTCAACTCTAATCCCCCATCATTAAGCTTGCTATAGCAGTTCCCTGTTGCATAACTATTTTCTCAGCCAGATAGCCTAGTGATAGTTTTGAAGGGTAGCTAAGATTTACAGGATATTGTACGCTTGTGCTTTTGAAGCTCTCCGTCATAAATACGTTATATCTTAGAATGAGAAAAAATACCTCTATTTTGAGGTATTTTATTTCACTTAATTTTATTTCACTTCCTCCATACACTTTCTTTTTTCAGTTTGGTGTGTCTCTTTTTGTATTGTCCTTGCCTCAAACAGTTGAAATTAGGGCTAGCTGATACCTTGTCATAACACTGACATAAAAGCTCTAGTAGACTGAAAAGCACTGTGGATTGTTTTGGTTGGGTTTATTGGGACGTGGGGAGTTTGCTGTTTAGTTTTGTTTTTATAAAAAAAAGACTCACTTTGTACGCAGGCAGATACCATTAAAGAAGACAAATACTATTATTAAATATATCCGTCTTGATATCAAATTCAAGGAAATTATTACCTACTATAAGGTAATTTGGGATTTTTTTCATTACAATTCCCCAATATTAGTGGTTTTTTTCTTACCCTACATCACAACTACTCAGAATATTAACTTTTTTTTTTTAATTGCATACCTCTGCTGTTAACTTTCCCTTAAGACTTGCCAAAATAAAGCTATTAAAAAAAAATGCCTTGAGGACGGCATCACTTTATAGGAATTCAGTCAGAAGACAACAGACCAACTGATGCAATTCAACTATGGAATTTTTTTTTTATTAATGGGGAGAAAAATTATGTATTTAAAAAATAGAAACCTGTTATCTAGGCAACTCTTGATGTACTTCTAGAGCTATTAACATGTTTACAGACTCTTCCACTAGTGAAACTGCACTATTGCTCATATAACAGTAGGGGGGAAAAAAAAAACAAGGAAAATTTTAGTCATTCTCATGTGTCAGCTTTTTCTCTAATCATGTTCCACTGCAGGTTTTCAGCTATTTGTTTTGGTCTGTGTGAGATTCCTGTTCTCTATTCTCCTTACTCTCCCTACTAACTTCAGCTTAAAATGTTCTTGATGTCTTTTCATCTGACTGGTTTTAGCTACTGTTTTTCTTCCTCTTTACTGCATCTCACATTTATCTGTGTCTTTCTTATTAATACAGAGTTTATTTCTTACTTTTTGAAAATGCTATTAGAAGGATTCTCTAGAAGTGGAATCCATGAAACTGTAAGAAGAAAAGTGAAAAGTTAAAGGACAAGATACCTTGAGGAGGAGCATAAAATAGAGTTGTTTAGTTATACCAAGAGAGAGAATGACTTTAAAAAAAGGGCAGTAAAATTTTTAAATATCAGAATTAGCAAAAATGGTCTAGGAAACTAATCATATTACTTTGCTCAAGAAGTTTGGGGACCATCAATAAGTGCAGTGCTCTTGATAGGTGTTCCACTGTGTTTCCATGTACAAGTTCTGTATACCCATGCCCAGCCATGTCGTTAGAACTGAGAGCAGAAAATTTCCATATAAAGTATCTTACAGAAATATTCCTTTATATTGTAGCTTAAAGTACTTGAGAGACTTTAATATAGTTCTCTCAACTATACACTTTAGTACAATGACTACTGTGTTACAGATTGGTGCACTTCCTTCACCAAATTTCTACATTTATCAGTTAGCGTGACTTTTAAAATTAACAACGGTACTTGTGCTAGTAAACTGCAGGTTTTACAGTGCAATGCTCTCAGTCTTGAAACTCGCTTACCCTCCTGTGCGAGCAGAGAACAGCCCCTCTTCCTGCAGCAAGCCTAACGCAGGCTCGCTTGGAAAGCCTTCCATTGAACAAGCCCCCCAGGATGGGAGATGAGCTAGGTTCTGGTTTAGTTCCCTTTCGTGGAATGCTACTGCTGATGTGCAAGTCTGTGTTATTTTTGCATGCAGATTTACTTTTGTATTGTAAACACTTAGAATATCTTTGAAATAGGTGGGGTATTAAATGAAAGGAAATATATCAAAGCAGAGCTGCTGTTACCACTGCAGGGAGTTGTAACCGAGCTGTCTTTGTCTTTTGCTCTTCTAATGAGAATGCATAAAGCTTCAGAGAGATGTAGAGGAAACATTTTATAAGTTAAACTCCAGTGCTTAAAACCACTGAAGCTCTCCTTTCAGGCTGTACGTGATACAATATAAAATTTGTGATGAGTTTATCTGGTAATTGCAAGATTACAGCCAACAAAATCAAAGGCAAAGTAATACTAGAGGTAGAAGCCCAGTGCTTCACCTGCAATGCATTAGGATTTTAACCCAAACTAAGATACATTTGTGTCACTGAACAGGTGTTCAGATATTGCTGCAAATTAAGGGCTTGGCTCAAGCAATCAGCTTTGCTCTGAACCTCAGCTGAGATCCTCTAAATTGCACTTGAGAACAGAAGTTCTACTTGAAGGTGTCCTACCCTGCAGTAGTATGGATTATCCTGCCTCTGCAGTCGTGCTGTTCCTGAAGCAGATTGCTGCAGAATGTGGTGAGGCGAGGCTGGAGAGCTTCTGAGGAAGAGGGTCAGTGCACAGCACAGTGTCAAAAGGAGCTTGTCATGAGGAACGCTGCAGGACAGAAGTCAGCAGGTAAGGAAAGCTCAGTGGTGTTGACTGAGAAATCAGTAGAATCCAGCCTCCATTTAAGGATGGTGCATGGCTTGAATGCAGGAACACTGCATCACAGAGTAGGAGGGAAACAGGAAGGGACTGGAAAGAAATCCTTTGGGCTATCTGCAGAAATACCAATAAAACTGGTATGTAGACAGATTTGGTAAGGAATTAAGCTTGCTACCACAAAATTAATCAAAAACACTCTGAACAAATTTGAATTGGCATTGCAAGTTTAGACTGGCTCAGCATTTTGTGTTATCTATCTGTGGTGCTTTTTATCTGTCTCTAGTACTCTTGGCACTGCCTATACCATATCTTCAAAGGGAAAGGAAGTAGTTCTTTGTTTATGAGACTTGCCCTGCATTTACAAAAATATGACTGGTAGCATTTTTGCTTGTAAGCTCGCTTGATTCAAAGAAATTCCTGACTTGCTGCTACTGTTTTTTTCCAACTAGAACTCAAGTATTTTAACATTTAAACTTGTTAGCTGTTTGGGTCCAAAGGTGTACTAAAAACCAAGTTACTGCTTTTTGCATATACAGTCAGATGTAAGTAAAGGATCTGACTGACTCTTACAGACAGATTGACTTACTGAGAAAGTTGATGAGGTTATGACCCATCTTGCCATTTATGGCTGAGCTCTCCATAAAGCAGCTTCCTATGTATTACAATTTTTAGCCCAACTTTTAATGGTACTCGGACATTTTTTTTAATGCTGGTAGTCTCAGTGCAAGTTATGTAGTATTATGAGTTCTAGCCCTAGCTGTCATGTATACAAGGACATTCAGTTTCAAAACCAGAGAAAACATCAATCTGAAATTAAAACAGAATTTATATTAAAACTTCATTTGTTCCAGCTTTGTGCCCAGTGCCTTACAGAATCATTCTCACTGAATACAATAGTTTATTTTAATAAACCTGTTTATTTGGTCTTGACTATCTTAAAGGTCTTTTCCAACCAAATGATTCTATGATTATTGATCATCTTCAGGAAATGCACTATTTTTCTTTTCCTTTTTAATTATGAGTTGATTAAAAAGAAACAAATCAGTGAGTGATTTTACTTTCCGAGGGTGTCGAATTTGCAAATAAATTATTTTTAACTTCAAAGTAAATTTTTTTTGTTGCTTACTATGCAGCTTTTTGAATCTGGAGGTAGCAACTAGCATGTTATGTTCAGCTCTCACCCCCTAAACAGCTCTTATCACTTTGTTGTAAGATATAAGTCAACAAAAATGAGTGCATAAATAGATAGGAGAATGTACCAGGCATGACTCTGTGGCTTGGAGTACCAAACTAATGAGGAGGAGTGAGAGGCAAAGAGTAGGAAGGAGGAGACAAATCCTGTTGTTGACTACACCGTTCAGGAGTTAAGAGCAGCCAAGCAGTAAGAATATATATATACACAAGAGCAAAGGCAGATTGCAGAGTAAAAATGCTCAGGACTACTAAACTCTTGGAGAAAAGGAGAAACCAAGCTCAGATAAACTAAACCTTTTGTTCTAATCCATTTCAATGCAAAATCAGCTTGGTTTGCTCAAACCACATTTATCAGTGTCTTAAGCTAAGAAGATTGATTTAGCATTGGGGTTTGCGAGAAGTGCCACCATAGTCCTTCCTTTTGTTCCACTGCAAAAACTGCCACGTAGGTGCAGAGTGAAGCACAACTTGAGAGCACATTTGTCTGTTGGTCATAATTTAGCAAATGCACCTGTGATGTATTTTGTTGTTATTTCTGCCGCCAGTTTGATTCTCATCACAGTCAATTTTGGTAGATTAGATAGCACTCAAATCCTAGAGTTAATTAGTCGTGTGAATATCTCAGCCTTTTAAAAAAAGCTGTGTTATTTGTATGACACAAATTTGTAGAATTTCTTGAAAGAAAGACCTAAGTTAACCATAAAGTTTCAAACACCAGAAGGCAAATAAAAAGAATTTTTTTTTAAAAAGTGGAGCTTTTTCAGCAGTTCTCTGTCTCTGAGCAGCCTTATTAAAAAAATATGGCAGTCCTACTATTTCCTTCCCATTCTGAAGGACAGAAGAGCTGAAGAGGAATGTATTAAATGATAAAACATTTCAGAAACCCACTGTAGTAACTAGTAGTTAAAGAACTTGAGACAGGCTGTGATCCTGAATCTGCACGTTTTTAAAAAACACACACTGTGCAGGGGCACAGTTTTGTGTTTTCAGTAAAACAGGACCATTTCACGTACCCAGTTTAGCATCTGACCACACAAATGGTGTGCAGTGGAGCTGAGGAACTTCTGGGTTGTTATGGAGGAATCAAAAGGAGCAGGACTAGAATGTTGAAGTTGGATCAGTCCACAGTAAAATTTTAGCATGGAATCACAGATGTAAATCCCCTCTCCCCACAGAGAGCTTAGCATGCTAGCTTTAATCAGATTTCTGATTAAATGGCATATGTATTTACAGTCTGTTACTGTTGGGTGCATTATAGGCTCTGGCTGTTCAAGCTGAGAAGCAGCTGTGGAGTCTTTTCAGCAGTGAATACTGGCTCAATTTCAGCACTCAACTAACACGCTGCTTGTGCAGGTAGGATGAACTCCCATCTAGCTACAAAAGACAGACATACAGGAAGAGGAAAGATTTAGTAGACTGTAGTGACCAACACTTTCTGTTTAAGTGTTTGATGATCTTAGTTCTATTTATTCATTTGAGTCTGATCACATAAATACAGTTACAATTAGCTCTAGGCTTCAAAAGATCTGCTAAGTTGCTTGTACTGAATGTATTTGGAGATTAGTACTAGTCTTTTCTGGTGATGTGCTAGGTTCATTAATACTTGATCACCTGATTGCTGTCATATCACCTGCATTAAGCACAAACATTTGCCATTTCTGGGAATCAGAAAACATAACCAGTACATTCATTTTAACTTTAGACCAGTGTCGGGAGAATGTACAATAACTAATCTGGGCATAGAGACTGAGTTAGGGTATTGCTCCCACACTGGGTCAAGTATTGCAATCTGCAAGAGCAAAGTGACACTTCCAAAATTTTTTGAACTAATTTGTACTAGTGGAGTGCCACATCTGCATTCCATGTGAAGTGCAAGAACATTTGCATGAATTGGACCAAAAGTCTCTTCCTAGGACAAACTCTTGCTTATACAAGTGTTGTAAGAACATAAGTATACAGGGATATTTACTATCCCAGCATGTCACCACAGCTGGTGGTAATTCATCCTGTAAGAATTTTCAGAGATTTTGGTTGTGTCTTTGTTTTAAATAGGTTTTTTTATTTGTTGTTTTATCTGCATATACTATTTTTTAAACTCACTTATCCTTTTGCTACCCAGGACATCAGTGACATTATGTTTCCCATTGAACAAGATTGTGTGAAAAACTGCTGCTTCTGTTTTAGAACTTCAGCTTAATAATTAAAAATATGTTGATGTTATGAAATGGAGAAAGTTGCACTCCTGTATGTAAGGAAAATAAAGCATGGTTAGTCTATGCCTTCCATAAGCAGTACATAAAGAATGATGAACCACTGTCTTAGTTGTTTCTTGTAAGCTACTGGTGATAAGTATTGACATCTCACCAAAGGAAAATACCCGATTTGAAGTCTGTCATAAAGATAAAGTAGCTTGATGTCTGTTGCATTTTTTGTGAGACTTCTGGCATGAAAATCTGCCGTGTGGTTGCTGAGTTGCTGAGTCAGTATGTATTTAACTCCTGATTGGTACTTTGTAGACTATTTATCTTTACATAAACATTGGCCAGAACAGCATATACAAGTTGAGTAATGTTTTGTACTTATTTCTCTGTAGTCTGTAACAGATTTGCTAAATGTTGGATTGACATAAAAATCCATGTTAGAAGTATCCCTTCAGTGCCTAGACTGCCAAAAGTATTTATGCTAATAGTTTCTTTTCAGAGAATCCTGTATCCTTATGTTCTTCAAAATGATTTGTCAAAATTTTACCAAAAATATTCTGGGCTTCAAACAATTTGAACAAGGAAACATGAAACAAATCAGGGACTAAAATAAATGAATTAGAGTATTGATAGTCTGTTCAGCCTAAAAATGTGGTACTGCATATTCCTAATAGCTCTGTCTGCTCTGAGCTATTCTGGTAAAACCACTCCTCTAGGTTCAGGCTGAACAGCATGTGTAATGTCTGTGGCAGTCTGAGCCTTGGAGATGGAATTGGGTGAACAGAGTAGTCTATTCAGATAAATGTAGGGGATTCATTCACATGGAAATCATTCCTGGCACAGTTGAAACAAAGTACGAGTGAAAGAGGAAACAAAAAGGAGCCACGGCGAGCTGCACTCCCAGCACCAGTAAATCAGCAGAGCTTCATTGTTCACGATAAATGTAAGTTACTTTACATCACATCAGTCTCACACACAGTTTTAACAGATGGTGGTGACACATAGTCCTACACTAAAAGATTGCTTTAGATTAATTTGAAACCTGATTCTTAGTTATGTTACACATTATACTAGTGTAACAGCAAGCTTGAAAGTGAAATTATTTTCACTTTCCTTAAAAGCCCATAGATGTTTTTCTATAGTACTGAAAAGTTGGATGAGACTAGTTTAAATCAGTAAAGGGTAGAAAAAGTGCTCAGCTAGCTAGTACCAGTGAAAACCTGGCATGATACTTAAGAAATCTGTATTTTTCTCAATTTTGTTGTGTCAGATGTGCTTCCACTAGGAGGAGTTGTCATCATATCCTTACCCTGTAAGATTATCAGACTTGTGCTTTTATTTAACTCATTTGATGAAAATGTGATAGTTCACATTGTAACTATAAACAGTCTATAAAGTTCACCTATGTCTACCTAGCTTGTAGTACACAAACTCCTAATTGGGAGCAATATAAATATGAAAAGAAGCTTTCATCTTATGGTATCCTACAAGCAAACTTAAGTTTGTCATTTGCATTATGGCAAAAATTAAATGCATTTCTTAGAGATTACAATTAATTTTCATGTTTTCCATAGAACTTTGAGAATTTCAGAGTTTTAAATTATATTTTAATAGTCACAGTTAGGGGAAAAGCTTGAAATTGAATACCTAGAAATTCCCAGAAAGAGGAAAGAAAAGTAAAAGTTAAATCTCATACGTACACAGTCTTAGGATTTTTTTTAATATCTTTTTTTTTAATACATTTGTTGCAAATACTGATTTTGACTTTAAAATATGGTGGTTTAGAAGTTCCAGTGGGACTTTTTTTATTTGTATTTTAAATTCAACGTAATATAGTCACTGCTTGAATTTAAGTTCTTGTTTTGATCTGTTTGCCAATGAAGTGTTGCAAGATAGTGGTGTATTAGGTGGTACACAGTTTTGCCTTGTTTTTGCGACTGTTTTCCTGCACTCATCCCTTTTCAACAGATTATGAAATATGATTCTAGTAAAATGTGTGTTTTGGTCACTTTTCAGCAATATAGATTCCCATGGGATAAAGAGATAGAGACGTTAATCAAGCCCATCCTTTCATGAACAGAGAAATGGGGTTGTTTAAAAATACATCAACTTGGTATGCTTAAAAGACTTACAGATGGTTCTAGAGCAAAAAAACTCATATTTTAAACCGCTTGGGTATCACAACCTAAAACTGAAGTTTTCCATGCAACTTTATCATTTCTACTGTTCAAGGGCCTTGATTTTTGCACTGAATCAAAAAGCTACAGTGACTTAGAGTGCTGCCACTCCGCAGAGAATTATCAATCCTTTTACTGTAGTTGTTCCCAGAACACAGTTGGCCAAAGTAAGGAAGTCTGTGCCTCACTTGCTTTATTTTCCAGTCCAGGATACATTAAAGGGTTTATGTTTACATGCAGACTCTGTTCTGGATGGCAGAGGAGTTCATAACCTGTAGCAAGATTTGACTGGACACTTAATGTCTCAAATTTTCACTTTTGCTGTTTAAGCAGCTCCTTGTCATTGCTTGCTTTGTGGCAGCACAAGCTTTTTTGTGGATGTACAGTGAAGGAAAGAAGACACCTGAGTTGACTTGAAATAACGGCCCCTTCCTCTGGGTAATTTTCTCTGCCAGGTCAAGTCTCTTTTACTTTTTTTTTCATTATTTTCTTGTGCGTTTTCTATGTTATAACAGGGATTTATCAGAGGTACTACTTTGATCATTTTATTTCTTTGTTTCATTTTGTTAAACGAACATCACTGTAAGAACATGAGCCATTTTTTACATTATATTCTTATGCTTTCTTTTTTCCTCTTCACCCTTGATGCCCTGTGCACGAGATTTCTACATAGGTCATATTCCCATCTATGAAATTTTCTTACTTAGGTGGTTCCTCCCTTGTAAGATGTTTTTTTCATGGAAGTCTGGAGTTGGAATCTGATTGTACTAATTATTACAACAAGTAATTGTCACCTATTATTGCTTTTCATGCAGAGTTAACCAAAATGTCAAGGTTTTGCATATTGTTCATACCTGAAGAAAAGAACAGTGATCATTTACTTGTGATGTCATCCAGTTTATATGCAATGTACCAAGCTCTGTTCCTGTGAATACAGAAAGGAAGGAATTTTTGGTCCTCGTTTCCAACTCCTTTTAGCCACATTTCTTGGCCCAGTAAGTGCTTTCTGTGGACTGACTAGTGCACAGTGCCAGTATTTGTTTGATCAGTGTCTGACACTTTGGTTCTGCTGGTGGATTGCTTTTCAGGTATTTCTGGTGCTTCTGTCTCTTGCCCCGTCTTGCAGGTGCCCTTCCCTTTTTGCTAGCAGAAAAGATGGACTTGGCTTTATAATAGACTTCTTAATCAGTGTATTACCAACCAGCCCATAGCTTTATTGGATTAGGTGAACCTTGTCCAATTCTTAACTGCAAAATTTATCAAATGCAGTAGGCTAGAGCAAGTGTCATGGAAATTATGGCAAATTACCATTACTGTAGAAACAAATCTCAGAGAAGAAGGTTACTTTTCTCACTAAAATGTCAGCACTTCTGTGGAGATGAAGCAAGCATTGGGGTCATTGACTGGTATCTTCTGGGTTTCCCACTCTGCATAATCCTTTTATAAAACAGTTATCTTTTGAGATTTTTCCAAAATACACAGATTTACTGTGTATTTTCAGCTGTAAATCTGTGTATTTTCAAAAATTAACTGTTCTACTTAAAACATATCTTACACTTGGCAAATTGTTTAAAGAAGAGAGAGGAGAAATAGAATTATGACCTGGGCTGCAAAAGAAGAGGTAGTTCTTTTGTATTATGATGGTAAAATCTCTGAGATGTGGCATCACAAGCTTCATGGCCACTCCCAATTTTTTTCGGTTTTCATTCTACAGCATTCAGAAACTGGCACTCCAATGGGCAGAAGCTTCCTGCCACTCAAACATGCATTGCAATACAACATTCCTGGATGAATTGCTTAGTTAAGCATAAATAGTTGTGATCAGCAAAGGGCACAGACCTTCAGTCAGTGTTATTACTCAGTGCCACAACACAGGACTTGAGGTGTACAGGGCATTGCATGGGAAGGTCAGATTTATTGAGGCTGTAATTTAGAGGGTTTGTTGATTTCACTAATAACAGAAAAACATAAAAGTACATCTCAAATGGAAGTACATCAAAGTCTATCTGAAAACAAAACCGATGGGCCTTTCATTCAAGTTAGGAAAGCATGCCAAGATCAAGTGATTAAAAGCCTTAAGAAAAGTTACTTGGGCAGGTGTCCAATAAATCAATTTATCCTAATAAATTATTTTGTCACAGCAGGAGGGTAGTTTTAATTTGGAAGTACAATCCAAGTCAATTTTGCTGAAATAGAAAAGGCACAATAAGGGAAATGACTTTCCAGATGAGATGAAATTGCTGGCTCTGCTGACTCACATGAGTAATTTTGTTGGGGACAGGATTACAGCATGATATGTGTCTTGATCCTTGTCATATTACTGCCTGAATCCCCAAGGGAGACTGGAAAAGGAGCATGAATTACTGTGCCTGGAATACTTACTGTAATCACACAGTGATTTGGAGTTAATCGTGGTGCCTTTGTCATACACACATACGCATTTTTAAAAAATTACAGTGATGCTAATTTGACAAAACCATAGCTGAAGTAAGAATCTGGTATTACATATCACTTACCTTGTGTTTGGGGTATAACAAGCCAACGTCAGCAGCAGCCTCTTTTAATGGTTCTGGGATACTGTGATAGAGGAAAGAAGCAGTGAATTATCAGTATTGTAAAGCATTGTAGTGTGAACAATTGGATTTAAAAGCTACATATAAAACACCTTTCTCTGTGCATTTGCATCACATGTGTCCCAATATGCATGACTGCAGCTGTGAGAGAGAATGCAGGAAAGCACTCTGAATATAAAAGTTCAGTTCAGCTCAGTAGATCAGAGAGCCATGCTAGGAATCTCCCATTATTACTCATTTCATAACTTTTTAGCAGTAACTTGATTTCATAAAAGCCTCTGAACAAGTAGTGTTCAGAATTAGAATTATATAAACCTAGGTTGGATTTAAATTGTTTATTTTTATGTGAAAACCCCTGAAATGGTATAAATTATGTGCATAGTTCTGCAAGACCTTCCACATAAGGAGTCCAGAATAACTTCACTCTTGAGCTTGTTAAGTAATAACAGAAGAAGTCTAACTGAATAAATAGAAGCAAGTCATGGAGCCTTAGTGGCTCTATCCCACAAAAATCTGGTGACCTGACCAAACCTATGGTGATCTCTTTTTGCATGTCCTTAGATGTACAGGAGCTGACAGTGTTTAGAATAGATAAATAGAACCGGGATCTTGTATTTCTCTGTAATACATGCTGGCATTTATATTTTTCTTCCCTTCCTTTCTCTGGAAAGGAAGGATATTCATTTCTTAGTAGAGAAAAAATATATGCCCAAAATCTGCCACACACTTTGCCAGTGTGTTCATAATCATATTTTGCATCCTAAAAAATGTTGGCATCATCTGCCTTAAGGAAAAATTAATCCTGTTTTCAGCTATAAAAATTAATTATGTAAAAGTAGAAGAATAATAGGACATTCCCTCTGCCTACAACCACATCTCATAATTATATATTTAGTGGTTTTTACAATTTGTTTTGCAGTTCCATTTTACTCTTGACCTTGATCAGGCTATGAATATATCTTGAGTCCTGACCACTAGGCTGTACCCTGCATCCAATGAACAGTGTAATACTGGTTAAATAAGAGTTGTTTGAGTTTATTCACCAAAACTGCCATTAGCAGAAAGACCAGAAAGGCAATTAGTTATCTTGTGAGAGAAAGGACATTTTTTCTCCTTCAGCTGTAGGAAGAAATTTTTCATTTAAACAAAAAGGATAGGTCTACCGAGATGTTGGCAAAGACTAAATAGCATGTAAAAGTGTGCCATAAATAATCCCATTCAAAGGTGCAATTGCAGTATATTTGAAAGCAATGAATCTTTTATTTCTTAGTATCTTGTCATACAAGGGCAACAACGTTTTCTGCTTGAATTTTGTTTTGTATGGGGGTTTGGAGGACAGGGGTATTGGTTTTTTAGTTTAAAGTTATTTGTTGGTTTGGGGTTTTTTTGGTGTAAATTAATAACAGAGCAAATGCAGCTGGCCAAGTAAGATTAGATAGCCACTGTTTATCACTGTATTGTTAAAGAGAATGTTGCTCTGTGGAAATTCTGGGATTCCTTTCATGCTTAGTGCAGAATTTCTCTTTGTTCTGGGATGATAAGTGTGATGACTTTCTAGCAATTACTGTAGATTTTTTAAATTGTCATGCACTAATATGGAATCCTAAGTATTCACAATTAAATATAAAATTTGTAGTCTTAAAAAATATATTCTTAGTGAAGTTGTTACACAGTTTTGAAAACAAGCTCCTTTATGACAACAAATTTGAAGTCTCTTACTTTAAAATGTATGAACCAGAAAAGAGGTATTTGTCCATGGTTTTATTTATGTTTTATTCAACTAGCCGTGTTTTTCCTTTTATCTCTCTGAGAATCATACGCCCTTCATGCTGACCATCTTGCAATCTGAAAGTACCTGTTTAAAGCAAGCCAATAAATGAAAGATGTCAGTGGCTGAGCTTGTCCTCGCCTCACATAAGAATGTTCTCTGTGGCTTTAACATTCCTCAAGGAAATTCTTTTGTGGTGTGTCAATTAAATGTGGAGATTTTCTGGTCAATGTTACTCCACAAGATACTCTTAGTTACTGGAATGCCACTGTTCTTTAGATGTATACTCATCATCCATGGCCCGCAATATTTTCACAACAATGAAAAACCTGAAATAAAGCAAATTATAACAGAGTATTCCAATGGACAATAGAGGGATTTCACAATGTGACTTGCAAATTAGCAGGTTTGTTCTTTAACAGACTATGAAGTGACAAATTCCAGAATTACAGCTTCCACAGTGTAATTGTGTATGTGTCTCTGAAGTGCAACCATTTTGACTTTTTTCCAAGGTTGAGCACTGAGGCAAAATTCACAGAGGCTTCCAAAACAACGTCTGGTCCAAAACATTTTGTATATTACTAACAGTTGCTGTTCTAACTGAGATGCTTTTAAAGTATTTCTAGGAATGTATTGTCCTTGGCACAAATAATACTGCTACAGCAGCCTACCTTTCTGCAGAACAGTGTTTTTAGGTTTGCAACTTCTATTAAAAAAAAAAAAGAGAGAGAGAGAGAGGCATAAAAGATTTTCTAGTGTTACAAGAATTATGAAAATTCTAAATGGCCTTCCCCATCTCACAGAAAGCAGCACTGACTCTTTGCTGGCCATAACATGTCAGCCTTTGGGACAGCTTCTTGTGTGTTCAGAGTAGGCAGATGTGTTAGAACATGTGGTTTGTAGCTGAAAAGCCATAATTACAGTTGGTTTATCCAGCTCTAAAGAGCAAGTACTTTTCCTGAAGTATAGATGAGAGAAAGATCTTCAACTAAAAATAAAATAGAATAACAAAAATATACAGTTAAATGTACTAGGTGTCTGAACATGAGCATTTCCTGCTTCTGGCATCAGTGTTCTGACAAGAAATGTTCAAACCACAAGTCACAGATTTAGAATTGGGCATCCTTCAGTTTATTTAGGCTATGCTCAAACTTGCACATAGAAGTGTCTTCAGAAACTCAGCAATTCTTGGAAGCTTAAGTATTTGTCTGTGCAGATCTTGCATAACTGCTGACATAGGGCAGTGATAGTAGGAGAGTATTTTATGTCTTCTGATGTCTATCGTGTCCGTTTTAATGTCTATTTCATCCTAGTGACTGGGGAAAAAAGTAACAAAAAATATTCTAACTTCCAGATAACTCAAATTCAGATGACATGATGGAGAGCAAACAGTAAAAGTCTTTCGGTTGCTTTGTTTCTTAGAAATACTCTGTAACAGGTTGACTTTAGCCATGTTCCCACCTTGGACAAACACCCACCACAGAATCTTAGTCATTTTGACTGTCTTACAGAGAAGGCAGTTTCACTCACATCCTTGATATTCTTACAGAAAACATTCCTCCTTTTGCTATTCCTCTTTATTTGATGCATTTTGTCATATGTGTAACATGTAAGAAGAATGACATCACCGAACGAGGTGTTGAGAAACATTCTTTGAATACAAAGGCTGAGTATATTTTAATTGATACTGCAGTATCAAGTGACTGTTGATTCATGTTCTAAAAGATTCATTCAGCTGCAAGAGCTGAACCAAATACAGCCTTCAACGTTCCCTGCTTGTATAAGGATTACAATGAAACAGTGAATTAAAGGTAAAAATCTTAATGCATAGATAAGTACCTCCTACTGTGCAGCCAAGGAAGTGTTAATCTCTTTGGCCATAATAGTGAAACTTGCATGTTATGAAGTGCTTTCTGAGTTCAGTTTAACATTCTTAAGCAATGTTGTTTGCAATTTGGTTTTGTTTTTCAGAGTCATAGGCATTGGGAGGGAATAGATAATGAAGTATCTACCCATTTCTAACTGGCTGACCCAGCTCGGTCTTGCAGAATATTGCACGCTCTTTGAACAATATGATGGTATAGAGGTGAGAATTGTGCAATAAAATTCTTTAGAAAATGTTAAGTAAGATCTTTAAAGGTACTAAAAAAACCCCAACCAAAATGTGTGTATAAAAGTTCCCATTTCCCTACCCTGAGCATCTGCTGTTCAGTACTGGAGTTAACAACAATCTCAGTTGTGTTCCTTCTTAGAAACTTTTTGCTGGAGTTTGAAGAGCAGGCATATTGCATTTGTACTCCTTTGTGGTTTTTCTTGGAGGATGATTTTGGGATTTGGGAGAAAGATGTTGGGTCTTTGAGAAAAGCAGTGGGACTCTCTGTTGCCAAAGCTGAAAAATCCTTTCTACCGAAATGTGAATTCAACATTAGTACCAACTTTTGCATTTGGGCAAACCTAGAAAGGAATTAAAAAATTATAAGTAAGAATTATTCAACTCCCTACTTTCATGTCATGAGTTACATATGAATTATCATTTGAGAAAGAATATTGTATTCTCAGGCATGACTGAAGCTCTCCAATGGTGAGAACTTTTTTTTTCTTTTAAAACAGTGTTTGCTAGTGACTTAAGAAATTGAGACTTTCAGTAATTCAAGCACTATTCAGTCTAAAGCAAATCATGTCAGGCTTTTGAAGTGGTTTTAGTTTGAAAGAAAGATTTTAAAATTACTGTTTCAAAAACAGTGGTTCACACTAGGAATTCTGTGTCAATTATCTTATTATTTACACAGTGCACCAATCTCATTTTGTGTTTTGGGGTCTGAATTGCAAATCTCCATTAGAAAAAGCCACTTTCAATAACATGACTTGTTAGTAACAAACTACTGTACATTCTTTGTACCTCTCTATCTTATTTACAGTGAAAATACAGAACAGTAAAAATATAAAGAAATATATTTTGATATATTTTCTTATTGCTCTGAAAGTATTCATCATCAAATGAAGCTTTGTACCTACTTATAAATCAACAAATTGAAATTCTGTACTGACTTATAAATAATGTCTGGAGTTATTCAGCAGATTATTTTGAAAGTAAAATAGTAATGAGTTTTTGGAGAGAAGGTGGATTAAAAGAGAACAGTTCAGGTTTGATTACCCAAATGCATTATATGGAAATTCTTGTTCTTCAAAACAGTGTCACAACTCACATTATCTATTATTACAGTGAATATCCTCCCCATTATACAAAGCCTTCCTTTCTAAAATCATTATTCCTATCAGTTCATGCTGAGATTTATCTTCATTAGTTTAAGTGCAATTGGCATACTAGCACTTTTGGGGATTTTTTTTTTTACTCAAGAGTCTAAGTTTTTAGAAACTCTCCAGTTAACTTGACCAGGGGTTTTTTTTGAGAAAAAATTGAGGGATAATTAATTAAGGTTTTAAAAGAAAAATACCTCATTCCTTCAAGGACATACCTTATCATGACAAGGGGGCTTCATATAAAATATAAATGTACTTATGTTTGCTGTTATGTAGCTTATGGTACCAGAAAGAGCAAAGATATCTGAAAGAAACTTGACTTCTCCTGTATTAATTGTATAATATTTTCCTTACTCTGATATTTGCTACAGGACTTATTCTGTCTTACGGAAGTTGATCTTAGAAAACTGGGAATGGAAAATCAAGGCCACCGAACACTCCTCATCTCCAATATCCTGCTGCTTCAGGAGGTAAAACAAAAGAGAGGTAAGATTTCTATGTTGTCTCCTAAAGACCAAGGAATGAGCTAAGGCAACCCGAGCTTCTCTGTCACAAAGGATGATAAACAAATACCCTGATTCAGCCTGGGATACTGCTCTGAATGCAGATCACTGGGGGACTTTACACAGACAACAAGAGGAACTGTTCAACATTAGTTTAACAAAAATTAAACATTCATATTTTGGCATGGATTTACAAAATAACATACCCTGTGTTTTTTATAAAAGTTGTCATTTAGAAAAGGCTCCACTTTCATTTCAGTTTCTATTGCTCTCACAGTCTTCATCTTAACAACACACAGGAGTGTTACCATACCATAACTGATGGAAGTCTGTGTCACAAATGTCTTCCTCAGTTGGAAAGATCATATCTGAAGGTCTAAACCAAGCTAATTTGTGTACATCCCACCTCATCCCTACCGAGGAGAGGATGAGTGCTTGCACAGTTCTGACCCTTCTTTTCCATTAGGGATTGTGCCATGAATTAAGACTTGTTCACTGCATCGTTTGCTGTTTTTATCAGCTCAGTATCAAAATTCAACTCAAGTTCATGAGAGCTGGAAAAAGCCCTGTAAGACATTCCAGTCTGAGTGGAAGGATATAGTGAGAAGCTATTCAACTATGACTTGTTGTACTGGGTATTTTGAGAATTGTTCACAAGATAATGAGATACAAATATTATGCATTCTGTCCAATAATTCTTCAGATCACCGCCTAAGGATTTACAAATTTAATGTGAAGCAGTTAGTTCCTTGGCTAACAGTCCTGCTTCTACATTCTCTTGGTCAAGATAAGACTTTTGAACCATGTGTAGAAATTGAATATGCATAAAATGTGTTTAGAGGTTTTCAGAGGGAACTAGAAGTGATTGTGTACAAGTAGGTCAGTGTATTTCCTCAATGTTTTCTGACGAGTTCAATATTGATCTAACAATTACACAACTTCTATGGCTCACAGGTTTGACTGTCTTAAAATATGGATGTAAATATTACATTTTTGTAACTGCTACTGTGAACAGATTAGGAAATTATTTCAGTTGATGATTGCAGTGAAACTGGACGTGTTTCAATTGGTATCTGTTTTCATGTGCATTTGGACTGTGTTTCATAATCTTTTCAAGTACTGGAGTGTGGAATGTATTACAGTTGTCTACGTAACACTGTTTTTCAGAGGAAAGGGCTGTTCAAACTGTCACTGACATGGTAAATTGATTTGCAGATAGTTATGCAACATTTCTTTCAACTCACCAGAATGTTCAAACATGATTGTTCAGCTTCAGGTATGTTGAGCCTACATCAAATCTTGATGTATTGCTGAGGACTTCAGTGAATATGAATTTGAGGCAAAAATTTTCTTTCTAAAATAGTGTGTGTATCTTTTTTTTTTTTCTTTTTTTTTTTTTGTCCTCCAGACACAGATTTTGCAAAGTGACAGCATGATGCCATTTGGGTTTTGGTTTGGTTTTTTTTGGCAGTTAATTGCCAGAACTCTTTAAGCTAAATTCTAGTAAAATTAGTGTTGGTTCATATTTTTATGGGCATTTATCTTAAGCAATGTTTCCATTCACTGTTGGGTTTTGGCTAATGATAATTAAATGTATAATTGAATTACATGCTTGAAAAAAATACACATTGATCTCCAAGTTCTGTTTACACCAGGATATTTGCATCCTCAATAGCTTTGCCTATTGTATAAAGGATTTCTGGGAAGGTTGAAAACAGATCAGTTCAGTCAGTCATACATGAGAGTGCAGACTGGTTTGTTTTTACAGTAGGGACTAATGGTTGTTATCTGGTCTCCAGCCTATTATGACACCGGGTTTTTTTGTGTCTGTCTTTGACAGAATGCTGTGTCTAGGAGCAAAGTGCCTAATCAGTTACACTGAAATGCTTGTTTTCCAGCACTGAACTTTACTGGAATCAGACATTAGAGAAAACTTCTGAGATTTTCTATTCTATTAAATAAATGCTGATGTCCTACTAATGTACTTACTGGAATGGAGTAAAGGCTATCTTATTCTGTTTGCTGTTATTTTGAGCTTTAAACAACAGCATTGTATTTGGAGCTGGTTCAACAGTTTCCAGAGAGTGCTTCAAGTGATAAACCTTTTCTGTTTTCTAAAATGTTATCTTGCTTCTGAAACTACTTTGAACAGGACATGTCTCAGTACACTAAGATTTGGATTCATCCTGTCTAACTGTAGCTACTTGGGCTGTGTTTCCACAGAAATTAATACCAAGATCTGTGCATTGACATAATGCCCAGCAACACATTAGAGCTGGATGAAACTTGTGCACATGATCACATATCTGTTGAACTGGGCAGAGTACACAATACGAAGTTCACTAGCTTGATGCTTTTACGCCATTTTTATGGCAGCCAGTTATGGATAACTGATTTGTGAGTAGCATTAGCTAATCAGTAGGAAAATAAATATTCAAAATTGTTACACCACTTCAGCCCAGCAGAATAAATTTAATAGTGGATCATTGATTTGAATAATGAGGCTCTGATACTTTTGATCTGTATCAGAAAACGTAAAGGCTGCTGTGCTGTTGACTCTTGACCTTAATTGAAGCTGAGTTTCCAAAATGCCAGCCTAAGTAGTCTGTGTCCTTTTCATTTTTCCTTAGCTGCTTTTTCCCATCCCTCTATCATTCCTTCAATTGTCTGTAAAACTATCCTGCAGCTGCATGGTAAACCCATTGGGAAATACGTCCAGCTGAAAAACAACCTTTTTTTCCTCTCCTCTTCATCCACATCAAGTCCCCAAGCCGATTCACTGTTCAGCTGCACAAACGCTCGTAGGAGCCTGAATGGCCATGGAAGACACAGCAGAGCTGAGCCCTGGTGGCTGAAGCAGCCCTGCTGCCCGAACTGAAACCACAGCTGAAGGTGTTAAGTGGGAGGCAAATCACTCTCTGCTCCCTCTACTACTGGAGAGACAGATGCACTCAGCAGATAATTTAGTTCAGTACCTTTTGTAGGTGTGTATATTTTTTGTTGATTGTAGAGATATACCAGGATGGCTGACTTCCTGACAGATCTCTTAGCAAACACTGACAGCTGGTGGAATTAATTTAGGCCTAAAAGCTAAAACTGTTGTTGTTCTGGAATATTTAATCTCTTCTTTTGAGTGCAGCCTTACAAATTTCAAGAAAGCATTTGTTTCTTTTTCTCTAAATCTTGATGATCTCCAATGTTTGCTTAGGATTTACCACTACCTTTCATTTACTTGCAAATCAAAGTATGCAAGTGGAAAAGTGTTTCCAGTTTCTGAAGATTTTCTTCCTAAGTGCAAAATCGTTACCAGTTCTAAACATACTTCCTACCCCTGTTTCATGAACAGAAGACTGTGTGGCTGTGTACAGAGTCTAACTAATAGTTTCTTCAGGATCAGCTAGTGGCAAAGTAGATGTCAAGTGAAAACATGAAAAGAGCACAGCAATCCATAATGATGCTTTCTTAGAATATTTTCTCAACCTCTATGCATTTAATCTAACAAAACGTTTCAAAAAGGTATGAATGGGAAGAGACATAAATACTCATTGCACAGTCTTTTTGCCTGTATCTTGACTTACCTTTTGATGTGCACTGTAGCATATTCTGGATCTTGATGTTCTGCCATCTACACCAGTATCCATTCGTGTACTCATCACGTGCTGTGACTCCTTTGAGATGTACCTTTTGTTTTCTGTTCCAGGGCAATTGTAGAATCAAGGGTTGAGGCCTGCAACATGCCTGGGCTTGTCACAATATGGAATCAAGATGCATCCAAAAACTGGGTACTAGCACTTCTAAGAAAAGCAAAAGATTTGGGCTATGCTTATAGGAATGTTCTCAGTGGCTATCGAGCACCTTTTTGAAATATTTGTTTGGCATCTTAGAAAAGCCAGGAAATTGCATATCCTCTTCTAGAAGAAGCTTCATGTGGTATGACAAAAATTGGTGACAAATCAGGTGTAATCCAACTCCTGTATTACTCAAAAGGTCTTCCTTTCCTGAGCATGAGACATTGCACTCTGTCCTCTAACAATCAGGAATTCAGGCACATCCTGAAAGCCAGAGTACTTGTACCAGTACCAGCCCAGTACTTGTAGGGTAGTGCTTCTGGAAGGAACTGGGCTTTTCTCAGTATCCTCTAATACAACTAAAGCAGGGTTTATGCTGTATGGGACTGGACCAGAGTGTTATTTAATCATATTGTTTTATGTTTGTTGTATTTAATCTCATTTACCATAGTGTGCTACAGTCTATAGGGGTGTGATTCGATTATGATTTCTTACGACCTATAGTAGAAGAATAAATCATGCTTCAGAATTGAGGAATCCCACCATGATGTGACCAGCTCCTTCAGTGCAGTGAAATGGTACCTATAGAGAGGGAAATGTAAACACATTAATTAAAATGTCTATTTTGACACAACAGAAAAAAGCCTTGGGTATTGCCAGACATGGAAGAGATTTCTTTTTTCTGTTTAGGGGCATGAATTTAAAAACAGCATTATATTTGAAAACTTTGTATCATTTGACTATTAAAATATTTTTTTATATTTGCATGTATTTGTGATGTATGTTTCTATACATCACTGGTTGAGTGACAAGTGGAAAGAAATACAGAAAGCTACGTGATAAGTATTTCTTAAGGAGGTATTCTAAGAGCTAGAACTTTGTTTTTTCAGTAACTTCTTTTACTGAGATGAATTCTGACTAATAGCATTTTATGGCCTCATATGATTTCATTAACATCTTGGAGTGTTTTTCTTTGAGAGGCAAAAGGTATAAAGAATATTTCCTTTTTGTCTTGTAGAGGTTTTCTTATACAGAGAGTTTTAATAGGGTATATGTTTAGATCTATTACGATTTTTTCGTCATACAAAGAAGACCAGCCTTACTGGATTTAAATAAAATATATGCATTGAAATAATTTATTGTGGGTAAACATAATATGCAAAACCTAAATTAGATAGAATGCAATCAATATTCCATAATTTTCTGCTTTTCGATTTTGCATTTAAATTCTTAGATAACTGTTTCTGCCTGTGTTGTATTTCTTGCCATGCTGCAGTAGCATGAAGTTAAATATGAAGTGATTTCCTGTCATTACATGGAAGACCTAAGTTGTGTGGTATTAAGAAGGAAGCTGAGCAAGCACTACAGAGCCTGACTTGTGCTTGGGACAATATAAATAGAGAAGTCCCTCTTCAAAGAAGGTGTAAAATAACTGAGGGACTCTCTCCTGTGTTTTTATTAGATGACCATTATAACTAGCATAAGATCATGACTGGTTTGGCATTGTCGACCCCAAATATCTTGCCTTTGTCACTCTCAGATAGAGTCCTTCTACACATTCTGGTTCTTTTGCTCTTTGAAACATTACAAAGGCAACCAGAGTGCTTTGGGGCAGTGGTATGTAGTGTCAACCTGTCAGATTCCAACCTCATGCTAAACTATGCTGGTAGCTTTGCCAACAGAGGGAGAGGGAGCTGCTTTGAACACTTCGATCTGCATAATAGAGGTGGCATTGCTACCTGTGTGGTCTGTTTTGCTCTCACTCAGAGACACAAGGATTTGGAGTTTTTTGCTTTTTGTTTGAGAAGGTCAGAAATAAAAATGCTGTTACAGAGATGTTAACAAACACCTCTGACGGTACGATTTCATCTACTGAAAGTTCCCAATTTGCTTACTGGTGCTTTCTGGCCTTCTGTTTATCCTTGCCTCTACATCAGTTACGTTTAAAATGAAAAACATCTGTCACGGGCAAAGAGAAGCTGGTAATTCTCCTGCATCTGAGACTTTTTACAGATACATGGAGATACAGAAACTTGCAAGAAGCCTTAGATCCGCAGTAACAGTTCTACCACTGCTAAAAGCAAAGAGAGGAAATCAGACCCTCTGGTAAAAAGGGACCCATAAGACCTTGTCCAGCTCCTTCCCAGTTTAAGGTATCATTTACCAGTACTAGTCAATAAAAGAAAACTGGATTTAGTGCCATTTTACTTCAGTGTATTTCGAACTTTTGAAACAGGTCTGTCTAATCAATGCCAGCAAAAATTGCTTCATATGATTTTCAATACCAAATTGAAAGATGGGGGGAAAGGGACACAACATATTATTGTCACAGAATCTGTGGGATTTATTTTTAATATGTTTTAAAATTACTATTATTTTTGTTCAGGATGGTAGTTTTCTTGTATTATATCTGACAATAACTGAGTTTATATAACTCCTCAAACTCTCTTGCTATACTACAACATTGTTTGCAGAATGATCAGCTATGGGACATGTCTGCTTGCAAGCTTTTCTGAGGCTGGGGATTGCGAGGTTTCTGAACACCGACTCAGATAACTCTTTGGGAGTTTCTGAAAAACCTTGTGTCTCCAGACCTAAGACAGATGAAATAACAAGAGATGATGTTGGTAGTTTTATTATGGAGGTCTGGATAGGTGCTGACTAAACTTGCCTGTTTCAGTTGGCAGCCGGGGAGGACATTAGAAAGCACAGTTGCCATAGCTCATAATTTTCAAACTAAATATTGTCAGATTCCAAGTGCTGGAGCATTTTTCAATTCATATTGTCATTCTTATTTGCCCTGATGTCTTTGATTAACTTGAAAATTACCAGCAAATAAACTTGATTTCCTAGGCAACAGCTATGATCGTTACTTTTTCTATGTGGCATCTGTGGGAGTTGAGGCTCGAGCATAGCATTTTGTTTGTTTGGGTCCTTTTTCTTTTAAGACAAGTCTATAGTAGCAACTTGCTTTGGCTCTTGTTTATCAGAGAATCTACAAGAACTATTGTGTGAGCAATCCACACATGCCATGTCCTCATCGTGTGTAGTTACTTCTGCATTGTATCACTGCAGCTGCAGAACAGTGCTTTTGGAGTAAATGTGTTTTCTCTGGGTTATTTGAGGAAGACTGGAATTCTGACATTTAAGGACAAACTGAAGAGTTCCAATTAATCCACTTGTTTTGTCCCATTGGTGTTTTGTTTGTTTGTTTGTTTCTGTAAGCCAAGCACATTTGAAAACGGTCTCAAGAACTGGCAAGTACACAACTCTTGGCATAATTAAGGCATGCAAGCTATTGCAGCACAGGTCTTGGGACCTATGTCCTAGTTGTGTTCCTCCTCACTTATCTGTTCAGTTAGCTGCTTTTCTGGGTGTCTTTGCAGGTGAAAAGATGCATCTGTACATACTCCCCTCCTTCAGAAAGCAGAAGCCGGGGTGGCCATGGAAGGCCACAGCAGTGTGTGATGTGTGGCCAGCAATGGCCAGCACACTGCTGCTTTCTCAGCCTCCCCCAGGTTGATGTTGCAAAGGACAATGCTCCAGTGCTGCTGTGTCTGTGGCAAGGTGATACACAGACAGCGAGATGCCATACAGATAAACAGATGGCTCAGGGGTATGACAGGTTAACATGGAATGCTGATGGGGAGGGCTCGACAGAGATGCTGTGCTCCTTTCAGGACATTGGTGCTTCCAGACTTCATCCCATGCCTCAGTGAACTCATTTCCAAAGTAGATAGAAAGTATGAAAATAACAAAAGTTTTGCAATGAGGAATGTAATCTATCTTAATCTGGAGCAGCTGACAACCAGTGGAGCTACTGTAGGCAGTCCTGTGAATTTTTCCTTCTTGCATCTTGTAGGCAAATTCTCTTAAACAGCTTTGCATCCAGTATGTGCAAAGATGGGTTGTGTAAATTGTCAAACATGAAGACAATGGCCAATTTTCAATTTCACCTGAAGACAAAACTTTAGGAAAAGAATGTAATGACTCATGCAAGAGTAATCAGAGTTTAGGCAGGGCTGCCCAGCTACAGTCCCATTACTTAGCACGTAGGCATGCTACTAAGGAAGTTACTGCTCCTTTTCTGGTTCTTAGTCATAAAAAAATGGCAAGCATGACACTACTTCCTATGTAACAACAGTGCCTAAAAATTTCCCGAGTGATTAGAATCAGCCAGTAGAGACCATCTTATGTGCTAACAGATCAGAGTTTTTGGCATGGTTTGAAATGTCTTTTACCTGTGGATCCTGTGGTTTAGATAGAGAAGCAAGACATTTTCCTTTATGCAATGAGGAAAACAATAGTTTGCACTTCTGTAGCATCTTCCACTTGATAAGCTGATAGAGTCCCCCCTGTGAAAAATAACTACCACTGTGATGTACGTTACAAAAATGTTAGTTTATGTCATACAGGAAGCAGGTGGGTCAGAATACTAGAACTGAATGTGGAATCCAGCTATCTCAACTCCTCCTTCTGTATTCTCACCCTAATGTCATTTTTCCTGCACTGGACATAGTGGTGAGGCATTTTGGTGTCCAACATGAGATCACAGTCTGGTGTTCTTTGGTTCCTTTCCCCTCCCCCTGCTCCCTCCCTCCCTCTCCCAAGTATATTTTGAAGAAAGATTATGAGTGAAATATCCTATGGGAAACCTCCACAGATTGTTACTTGTGGCAGTGAAGTTCTGGAATCTCTCACTGTGCCTAAAACATTTCTGGTACCTCTCTATCCTCAATACTTTTCACAACTGGGACAAATGCAGAGTGCCATCAGCTAGTCAAGATTTGGTAGCTTTCCGAGTTTATCAGTAGCTCAAATGACAAAGCATTTGGGAAGAAACCATTGACAGAAGAACAGAGTGAGGTTTCGGTGTGCATTTAAGCCTTGTTTGATGTGAAATTAGTTTGACTTTAGATCTCAACTTCAAGGCTCTGTTCAGTGTCAGAGGATGCTATAATTTTCTGTAATTTGTGGAGAGAAAAAAAACGAAGTCTGTCTGTCAGCATGCCAGACATAAGGATTTATGTCCCAGCACCAGTGAATGGATCTTTTTGAAAACCGCTGTCTTCCACATTTACTTCAGCTTTTCTGTTTTGGAAGTTGTTGTAAAAGGCGTGTGGCAACACCAGCACTGATAATGCTTCCCTACTGCTCATGCCTGCCGTAAGGAACTCAAGTGGTGTTGCTATGGGAAGGGGAACACCACTCAGAAATGCTACTGTAAGCTTGCTTTACCGTAGTGTTCTCAATAAATTTAATTTTCTAATCTTGTCTCCTTCCCTTACCGAATATTGGAGCACTACTCTCTGCCTTTTTTTTCTTTTCTCTTATTTTACACTAAACTTCATCTTACTTGAGCTTTCTTATGCGAAGATTCTACTCATATCTATGAAAATTCCTAGACTTTCCCAAGAATTTCCATCTCCCAATACCGACTTCAGCAGCTTATGTGATGGGTAAAGAATCTTGTCTTGATCAGCTACATCTTTCTTAAATTCTAGCTACACTTCCAATGAAGATCCAGTGTTTTTTCTGGTTTGAATTTCTTCATTTAAAAAAAAATCAGTTGCTGTGAGATATTTCATATAGCTCAGATTGCAAAATCCAGTTTTATGGATAATGCATGAAATGCCAAACTCTATAGAGTGGTAGATGTCCTTATTCTACCCAATACCCAGAGATGTCACTGTGATAAGTCATCATGTGGAATTTTAATCCTGCTGCAGTCACTGTTGGATGTTTAACTTGCTTAGTGTGAGAGCACCACAGTTTGGTTTATTTTTGATTATTGGTTTGATAATATACTGAGGTCCTGGAAGATAAATAATCTGATCCTTGATTGCATTTATCATTTAGATATCTTAGGACTGCAACTTCAGCAACATCATATAGTCAGGCTCTGAAGTAGATACATCAGAAGCAATTTTTTAAAGCTAGTCCGAGTAAAAATGTAAAAAGAGAATGAAAGGATTGAGCATTAGAGTGAAATGAAAATAGTGCCTGAAGAGAAGAGGATCTCCCAAAACAGAACCACCATACAAGTAGTAGGGATCAAATATTTAATGTCAAAATTAATTAAATATTTGGTTAGGCAGAAAAGCATTTGCCTCTGGAAAGCCAATGCAAGTAGGGATAGCAGCGAATAGGTTTGCAAAATGAAATCATATGAATTCTGATACAATGGGAGTTGAAATTGAAAACACTGGAATATCTGTGGTAAAACCAGAGAAATGTTGGCCAGGCAGCCCGAAAGACTGAGCCAATGGAATAGAGACAATTACGGTGTTAAAAAAAAACTGATCGAGACAGTGCTTTAAAAGTCAACTGAGTGTGCCTTGATTTGTATTAAAGCAAAAGCCCTGTGGCTGAGTCAGTAGCACAGCTGAAGGTGCTTGAGGTAATTAGTTGAAAATGAAAGTTGTATCGATAATTATCTCATTGTTTTGAAGGTATACTTTACAAAAGGAGGGTAAGTGACCATCTGTTCTGTCAGTAGCTCTCGATTCTGTACAGCTATTTTATCCTTTGTTGTAGAAAATGCTTTTTATTCCACAAACCTGTTGCACAAATAACTTTACTCGACTCGGTAGGGTGAGGGCGGCGTCTATCAAAGCAAGTAATTTGTGTGTGTAGAGTACGTAATAGGCTCTGAATCGTCCGCGAACAGGGTGGATTTAGCAAACTGTTGATTTTTGCTGTAGTGCTAATTTGAGAGACGAAATTGTGGAGGCCAAGTTTTTAAAAGTATGAAAAGGGCATCGGGAGGTCACGGCGTGCCGGGGGCCGGTGCGCCGGGGGCTCGGCGAGCCCCAGCCTGAGCGGCCCGCAGGGTGTGGCCGCAGCCGGCACTCGGGGCCCGGGGCTGCGCAGCGCCCGCAGCCGCCTCCCGCCCCAGGTGAGGGGCGCCCGGGAGGCGGGAGAGGCTCGGAACCGGGGCCGGGCACCGAGCGATAAGGCGCTTGTGGAAGGCTCCGGTTGAGTCACCCTTAAGTGATCGCGAACTGCGCTTCTTTGGGGCGGGCTGGTGCTGGCTGCGCGCCGGCTCCTACCGCCGCACGGCCGGACCTTGGGCTGTCCCGAGAACGTCCCGCTTCATTTTCTGGCAGCGCTCCGCACCGCTGTTGTTGCGGCTCCGGCCTCCGGCCACCCCGCCCAGCTGCCCGGCTGCCCGCTCCGGCTCCGCGGCCCCGAGGGAGGGACCCGGGCGGGACTCGCTGCCGGGAGATCGCTTCGCCAGGACAGACGCTCTCGCCGGTCCGCAGGAAGCCTGGAGAGACGCAGCAGTGATCGGACCCGGTAACTGCAGGGACACCATTGACCTCTCGGGCCGGGGATGCAGAGTTGGTTTTGTGTGTGAGTGTGTGCGGGTGTCCCTGTGTCCCCACAGCGGTGTGGGGAGTGTCGGGCAGAGGGCGCGGGAGCAGGGCGAGCCCTGCCCCGGCCCGGGGTGGCTTGCGGGGTGCTAGACATGCCGTAGCTGTGACAGTGACGACCGAGACGTTGGATCCAGTGCTCACGTTATGTGGCGTTGATCCCATGGAAATCTGTTGAGTAAGTAAAAAGCACTGCTATGTACTCGAGATACCGAGATACTTCCCTGATTAGAGAGAAAAGAAACGCCGTGTGCTGTGTCCTTTTTCTTTTCCTCTTTTGTTTTTAGAAGAGGAGAGAACGCAAAAGCACTTCTTTCTGTCCGAATTTGCGATTTCTGAGAGGTGGTGTTAGTTGGAAATAGTAATGCTGAAAAGGCTTTTCAGTTAAAGTGGGTTGTTGATTTTTTTTGTTTGGTTTTTTTTGTTTGTGTTTTTTTTTGTAACACCGTGGGAAAAGAGCAGCAGTCAAAATAAATTGCTTCCTTTACCAGAGAAGGAACAAAAGCTTGTATTTTGAAGCATTGGCTAAAAACACTTAGATTTGACTGTAACCTTGGTAAAGTTCTCCGTTTCTGCCAGCAAAATGGGGAGAGAAGGTTGATTTCAAGTCAAGGCTTCATACTGTTCAGGATTACTGGACTAACTGATTGGGCATTTACATTTCAGAGATAATTTCATGGCCAGATGGAGAAAGCTGTCCTTATTATTGAATCATCTTCAATGATCACTTTTTCTTGGCATTTTTTATAGATATGAAGGCATTCTACATGTGGAAATTCACAAAGAAGAGTATGGGGTTTATCTGTTTCTCTCATCTTGGAAAAAAAGACATTTCAGAGATAGTTTATCTTTCCCTGTGTGTTTTCTGTTGCATGAGCATAATAGTTAAAAATAACATTTTAAATAAGCTGACTGATTACAGTGCAGGGGTGTATGGGGGGAGGGTGGAAATTATGTGGCATATATAAAGAGGCAGAAGGAGAGCATGAACATTGTGATAGCACTTCAGGACCCTTTGGAAGCACTGACCTGCCTCTAATCTTGCAGGGATGTTTGATGTTTGACAGACTCATGTTTTTTTCTGATAGTAGCTTAAAGCCTTTGATCTACTGCATATGCCTTCTCAATCTATGTCTCTGTATCATAACAGGCTGTAGGTTCTTGTACCTTAATATTCTTCTCAAAGTCTTGTCACATGTTTGCTATAGAAGCTGCTGCATCAGTTTCTCTTTTTCATAACCAAAGCAGAAAATACAGGTTGCAGGAAGCTGCTTCTAAGCTATTTTGGGGAGCAGAAATCCTTTCTTTTTTGTTACAGTAATGAAGAGTACTGCACTGCTTCTAGGGAGACAACACGAAATCCACCTTGAATTTATAATGGCTACGGTTTTGATTGTGTTTATTCCTATGATAACTTCAGAGGCTTTTAAGTCATGCTTTTCCCATTTCCTTTATTCTCTTATTACCCACACGCGAAAAAAAAAATCTGGGGAAATTTATCTGCCTTTTTGTCCTGACCTTGACTTTCTTCATCATTAAGGATGTTCACTTTCATTTTTTTTCCTGTGTACATCTGCATATAGTGCATGCAAATATGCCTAGTAACTTATCAGGAAGAAGAGAGTAATGGATCTTCCACTTGTTGAAATTTATTATTCCTGATTTCAAGAGAGGGAGGGGAGACGAGTGGGCAGAATTTGTGAGGAGGTTTGATGTGGCAAAAGTAAGTAGAGTTTTCACAAAAGTTGACTTCATCTTTTAAATACCTGAGAACACTCAGCTGAGTATCTTAAACCATGTTCAAGCCCTCTTAGCTTCATAGCATATATGAAGGTAAAGATTGGTGATATGATAACACTGGGTATAAACTCCAGGGATTTTGATCTAAGAAAGCGAATCACCCAAATGCCAGATCAATAAGACTTTGAGAGAAATGTGGGTGTTTCCATGTCCAAAAGTGATTTAGATACAACTCTGAGTTTTGAAATAGCTTGAGACTTTGATTTGGAATTCTGAAATTGCTTTTCTGTTTCCTTTTATGAGGTTTCCACTAGCATGAGCATATACAGCCTTGGACTGTTTGGTATGCCATTCATGCACCTCTGAGGCTGAACTGAAGATTTCCCTTTGCCTCGCTTCTCTTCCTGCAATATATTGAAACCACAAAGTAGAAGCTACTGCCATAGGTTGTGTTATGTTGTGGTATGGAAGGGGCACTTAATCCTATACTTGTGTCATTTCGAATGAGCCATCAGAACACTTCCTCAGACTGTGTGAACATCAGAAAGATTTCATGAGGAAGCGCTAAGCCAGAAAACTTGAATTTGCATCCCAAAGATGGCACAAGCAGAAGGATATTTAGTATGTTGTTTTAGGGAAGCGAAAGTTATTTGTTTTATTGTTCATGGTTCTTTTTTGTTTTGAGTAATCATGTGAAGAGACCAAACCCCACCTGTTTGGACTGGCCCACCAGATATGTATTTTATTTTGTGTCCAATCTCATAGTATTATCCTAAATGCCATGTTGATTTGAGAGGCGTCTTCGTTTATATTTGCTCACCCTCATTCATAACAAAAAAACAGAACATGTCAGAAGTTACCTGGAAACCTTTCATGCTTTCTAGTTCTCTGAATTCATGATGTGACTCCTGACAATTCTGTTCCCATATATTCTTCCAAAATACAAACTGAAGAAAGAGAAGTGCCACTCTATGTATAAAGACAAATTAATTTTCTATTTTCAACATTACATTGGCATGAGTCCATCTTGTTTGCAGCTATTTGGGGGAAATTTGTATGACTTCCAGAGTGTTCTGTTTTGTTAAGTGCTGCATTTTGACAAATAGGAATGTGTACAATTAAATTTCGGTTCCTTTTGAGCCATTGTTCTGTTACAATTTCTACCATTTCTGTTGTTGATGGCAGATGTTCAAAGCACACTGTCTCTTAGGGAGTAAAATTTTCAGGGTTTCTATATCTAGTATAGTCAAACATTCTTTGAATCATATACTAAAGTATTTGAGACATTCCAGAGTCTTCAGCTGAAGAGGCTCCCACTTTCCAGCGTTTATATTCTGTACAAGAAAACTGGATGGATAGTTTGGCAGGACTTTCGTTACCAAGCTGATTGTTGCAGTTCTCTGTTTTACATTTAAGAAGAATACATGGTACAGCAGCACACAAGCAAACAGATAAATGTATGATGGAAGCTGGCAGACCTGTTGTTCTCAGTTTTGTTTGAGTTGGGTTTTTTATTTGTTTGGGTTTTGTTTTGTGGGTTTTTTTGTTTGGGATTTTTTGAGGGTTTTTTTAAGAGGGTTTGCAGGGAGGATTGTTAGAAATATTATCAAAGCGTTTGCACACATACTTGTGGCTAAGTGTATTGCAAGTTCTTGAATGTAGGTATTTTTGTACTAACTGTGGAACTCTACCTTGATTCCTCAAAACAAAACTCAGGCAGGAATTTGAGGATTGGGTATTGAATTTGTGAGTCATGTGAGTACTACTTAAAAGAAGCAATTATTAGGTCAACTCTGGGAGTTTGGTTTTGATTCTGAAGAGCTTCTTAGGAGTAGGGGTGAAATGGAAAATGCTGTATATCAGGGTGTTGTTAATTTGTTGAAAATTCTCAGACTGTTGGATTGAAAACCTACTGGGTTGCTGTAAGAATTACCTTGTGGTTGGAGGAGAGTGAATTCTCAACTTTCTTTGTGGATCCTCAGACATGAAGTGGTTGACAATTTTGTGTCACAGTAAGCCTAATGTGGACTCATCAGCTATTAAACCAAAGCTTTCGATGGTTACATTTATAACAGCTTGGGTTTGATACCTGCTTGCAGGTAATGTCATGTGTTCCATTTCAGCATAGCCATGGTAACCTTGCAGGAAAGGCTGAGGAAAACTCTCTCACTGGATAACCTGAACTAAAATAGTTGGAATTCAGAGGTTTGGAGGTGGTTTTTATATAAACCAATAAGAAAGTACAATAATTAAGTACAGACTCTCAGCAGCCCGTGAAAGGAGAACAACAAGATTTGTACAATATGAGCGAGCTAGCTTCCAGTTTTTCAGACTCGATAAATGGTGTTTCTTGGTTTTCTACAGTGCATACACAAAGCTGAGTCTCAAATGATTGCGTGGATTGTAATAAGCCTTTTTTTTTTCCCCTATTGTTGGAGGTAATTTATATGATTCTGTTCTAATAACAAAGCTGAATTTACAAGAAACAAGCTCAGTCCATTTGCTTTAGCTAGAGGAGGTTGCAGCTTTGTGGTAAGCATTTGCATTTTAGATCTTCCTATCTGTGGACCAGTTCTTTTGCTTAGGATAATTGTAATGCAAAACTGACTTTACAGCAATTATTGTGGAAATAATTATGTGATATTTTTAGTACTAGCCAAAACTAGCAGAAACTGTGTCCTTCAACCTCCATCATAACTGGAGAGATGGTTTAGTATTTCACATCACAATTATTAGTAGTATTATTTTGTATCACATCAATGTGATAATTTATGGCAGAGTTTTTGTGAGAGTGTGTTTTAGTTTATTTAGGATTTTGTATTTTATTTGGATCTGCGTGACAGAAAATGTCAGTTCTTTGCTAGCATCTCAAATCTTTTCTACTCTTTTCAGCGAGAGACGTGACCAGGGTCAAAACAGATTCTCCCTAGGCAGAAGTGCTATTTCCAGAGACCTTTCCACTATAGTGCATAGTACGTGTGCTCTGACAGAGGCTTGGCAAATGGAAGAGTAAAAAAAATTTAATTACTGAGTATTTATTGTAGGAGTTTTAATAAGGGAAAATTGGGAAGGGATTTGTTCTTGAAGTCTGAAAACCTTATCCAGCTGGTGACCCTCTGTAGTGCAGCTGACAGGAAAAAGCAGAATTTTTACATAGTTTGAAATCAGCTTTAGCAAGACTGTAAAACTAAGCTTGTTATGATAACCTCTGAGTAGAAGTAACAGTAGCTTCAGTGCAAAAACATCTTGATGGTAGCTGTGATGCTAAGGCTGGAGAAGGGAGCAGGAGGACTCTAGAGGCACCTCTGTTTTCCTTGTGACACCTGTGCATTCCCCAAAACAGGAGGAATTCTTGTGCAGCTGTAAGCAGCTGACTTCCAGGCTGCTGGGCCTTCAGGGTGCTCATCTTATTTTTCAGCATGGAACTTGACCGAGGTCAGAACAGATTCCCCCTGTCTATAACTGTTATTTCCAAAGGCGCTTCTGCTTTCTGAGTTCATACCAATCTCTGCAGCATCTGTGGCTGTTCCAGTTTCTATGGGAAGCACCTGGTTGACTAACACCTGGGTTAAATAACACAGGACTGGTTGCCCTTTAGGTCTGGTGGTATGTTCTGTAGAGTGGCTTTTGCAGGCTAATATAACTGCATAGGATAAGGCAGCCTGTCTTCTGTAATACAAGACTATAAACTGAGCCCAGGGCAGCATTTTTTGAGGAATGGAACAGTAATTTGTTAATAAGCTTGAAGTGTTTGTCTCACAAAGCTTTTTGCTCACGCTGACAGAAAAACCTGTAATGTACAGCAGACTGCAATTGATTGTACCAGAGACTGACAGCTGTGCAAATCTCTGTGTCAACAGCGATTTGAGCCAGCAGGCTGGGCATGCTGAAGAGGAGAATTCCAGTAATCTGTTCCTGCCCTTATCTCTTGGGTAGAGCCGTTTAGTTTACAGCCTGTTAGAAATATGTGACCAGTTATCTGCTAGATTTATTACTTGAGCAAGACTCCTTACCAACAGGTTTTTCCTCACAGTGTGCCAACTACTGGGTTTAAAAACATATTCTTCCAAACCAAGCTGTAGTGTCCTTTATTTTTTGACAAAGTGTTCTTAAAACTTTGCTTGTTGTCAGTGATTCAAAATTGATGTCTGAGTCTACAGAGGATGTGAAAAAGCAAAAAAGAGGAACTCAGTGGATAAAAATGGAGAATTGGGGCCTGCTCTTGCGTGTTTGTCCAGACAGGCTGTTTTTTTGTTGTGACTTTTAACATGTATAAAGTTATATACACGTGTGCTTGATGTGCAGTTGGGAGCGGCATGACTGGGTCTTGAGGTATCTGACTTGCCTCCAAGCAAAGCAAAAGTTCAGTTTCAGATACCTTTGTTAGTCATGCTACTTAACTTCCTTTCAGTGAGGGCTTTGATGATTGATATACAGTAAGAAATCTTGGTTTTGTTTTTCCAGAACCAAAAATGATAGCTGCAGGAAAATTTTCAAGTCTTCCCGGAAACGGCCCAGTGAACCGTCAGTTCTCATTAGCTTCTTCCATGGACCTTTTGACCACAAAACCTTCACCAATTGAGCATCGCTCAAACTCCTTCCAAGGCATCTCTATCCATGGCACTCTCCCCCGGAAGAAGAAGGGGACTGTTCCCACTAGGTCTTGTGATATGTTTAGCCACGTGGGAACATTGCCTTACACCAGAACACGGCAGCAGCCACCTTTCGTACAGGATGTTATAGAAGAGTACCCTCCAGAAAATGGAAAGAGCAGCGAACTCCATGCCAGGTATGTTGTAAAACCTTAATTTACATATGTGAGTTGCATAGGGATTATTACGTATTCTTCTAGGCCTCTAAAGGCCCAGGTATAGGTACAGCTGTTTACTGTAACTCTGAGTTAAGTTTTCTCCCTAGTCTTGATGGAAGACCTAAATAATTTTTAATGACTATGTGTTGCCTCTGCATGTTTAAAAGGTATAATATTGGGTATCATATTGGGTGTACTATTCCTGTGGAGGAAATGTTTTAAAGTCACTGAATTACTTTGAAATGACCCTTTGCATTGTTGTAACAAAGCAACTTTAAACAAGAAGTCGTAACTGTTCAAACTTGGTTTTGATTTGTATTCAATGCAATATGGATGGAGGGCTGAGGAAAAGGAGAGTGGTGTTCCAGCTGCCTCAAATCTCAAGCTACGTGTAAGCCTTCGTGGAATCCAGTGTACACTGAGCTAATGACAAATTATCCCTCTTTATTATTCCTGCCTGACTTCGTAGTTAACATACGCAAAACTCTTAAGAAAGACCTGTACTCTTACAGCTAGCCTTTCTTTTGGGAGTCTATTATCATCACTGATATTTCATTGCTTAGAGGAAGTAATTAATTTTGTAAATGTCCTTTTTTTTGTTTTAATATTGAGGTCTGTAAAATGGGAAAAAAATTACCAGTGAACACAAGAAAAACTCAGTGTAATGCAGTGGATCAGTTAAGGACATAGAAATGAGAGAATGTTTGGTTGCTTGGCTGATGGAGTTAAAGGCTGAGAAAAGATATCCAAATTACAAGTTCTGAATTAGGATTTACAGTCTTGCTGTGTCCATCACTACAATTTTTTTGGTTTTCAAGTCTTGTGAATGAAGGAGAGTTGTAGTTAGGTACGGCTGTGTGTGTAGAGTGGTTTTCTTACGCTTTTTGCTTGTGCTTTATGGGATCAAGCTTTCTTCTCACCTAAAAAGAAGTCTTTCTTCTCTATATCCCATTCATTTTAAAAGAAGAAAGGACCTAAGTGGGTTTAGTACTCGTCTGTTACTGATTTGTGAGAGGTACCTGCTTACATGAACTGCCTTTTAAGCATCATTTGCTTCTTTTATTTACATACTTTTAGAGAATGCAAGCAGCCTGGGGTGTTGGCATGAGAAGAATATGGTGATATACACTGAAGTTGTATTTTACATCTTCTTTTTTAAGAGCAGTTACTAAACATGATTTTCTTGAGAGACCAAATCCTACTGATAGCTTGTCTTATGAATATGATAACCTTGTCTTATAAAGAACACTTTGGCACAACCAGTAAGAGTACGAGCAGAATGCTTGAGAGGAAAATGTCAGGAAGGTCTGCCTGGTCAGAATTAAAACATAATGCTTTTGAATTAATAAAGAGATTCAAAGGATGTTGTTAGTGCAGCCTGTGAATAGAATTTGTGTCTATTGAGTCACAGCAGCAAGTGCTGTTCCTGTTTGATCTTTCAATTACTTTGCTAAAACACTCTGAATGCTATGGTAACAATTTCTAACAATTGGTTTCTTTAATTTTTACAATGGATCATTATATGTTCTGCTCCATGGCCTGACTGCACACAGTTGTGTCAGAGCAGAAGACAATACCAATTTGGCAGTCAGCAAATATAACACTTCTTGAATCCTCTTGCAATGACACTGCACTTTTCATTAGTTTACTTTAAAGGAAAATTGGGAGAAAAAGTCTGATTTTCCTGTGGTAAGCAGTTTGCCATATATGCTAAGGTATGTATTCTAATGCTTACACTCACGTTGAAATTATCTGAGCCTAATAATATAGGGGAGTCCATGTTTCCTTGTTAGTGTTTTTTTTTTTAAAAGCCCAGTTACTTCAGTGTAGGAATTTGTGAAATAGTGTAACATTACATGGATATTGTCATTCAGGAGTGTATCAGTCTTTCATTGCTACGATGCTGTTTACAAGAACTGAATGTGTGAGTACACGTTTTAATGAAACATTTTCGTGATGACTGTTCAACCCGAGTGCTGTGTTTGATGCCAGTGGGCCAGAACTAATAGTCATTAGGATTGCAGTGTTCATGTGCACATGGATATGATTATTTTGAACTGTGGCTCAGTCATGTCATTGTTTGTTTGATTAATTTTAATTTTAAAAACATAACTATGATAACATTTTTAATAATTCAAAGTGAGTAATACTCTCTTTAATATATAAATACATATCACATTATTTTGTGAAACAAAAAATAAGGCAGAGTGATGAGAACAGGAAAAAAATAATGAACTGTGTCATTCCCTAATGGAATTCCTCTGATTCTGAAATTCTTCTGATAACTTGGAGAAATTATATTATCAATTTTCAATGCAATAAGATTGTGTTCTCTTTTTGGTTTGTGAATGTACATCTCAGCTAGTTAGTTAGTTCAAGGGGGAAAATGTTTTTTTTCTTAAGAAAGCTTATGTGTGAGTTTTAGAGTCTCTTGCAAATAATTAAATGGCAGAAGTTAAAATCAGCTGAGCTCTTGAAAGGTAGTTTTATTAGCCAAAAAGAATTCACTCTTGAAAGTGAAGAACTTCCATTTTAAAAGAGAATTCTCATTTTAGCATGTAAAACTAAAGCTGCTTGTGTGTAATGTTCTTTATTATCTTACACTGATAATTAAACCTAAATAAAGCTTAATTGTAATTTCCCTTTGACCTGGTTCACTGGTTATCTTTATTTATTTAGCTCTGCCTTATATTATGATACCTTTATTTAAAGGAAAATTATTCAAATTCCCATCTGTTGCTCGAACCAGTAGCTTTTTTTTTTGGCCTGTGTCTTATGGCTGCCATCAGTAAACCCAGAATTTCCACTGCACTTGGATGATTATGGTCCTTCATAAGTGGCATTACAGTTTAGCAGACTTGTGCCATTTTCATGCTTTTTCATTAATGCAGCCAAATGTCCTTCAAATAAACAGGACCTAAAAGCAATGCAGAATTATCGCTATCACAATAAGTTTGAGTGTGGTGGTAAAGGCAGCTGTCAAAGGCCTGTTTTGACAATCTATACCATTTCAGCTGGATGTCAACAGTACTCAGGTAGTCTTGGGTTAACATAGTAGTTATCTCTGTGGGTCTGGTACTGGCGCTGATATAAACATACTTGAATGTTATCTCATTGTAGAGATGCAAGGAATTTCTGAGGCGTTGTTAAGAAGATGGAATAGAGCAAAGACTTTTGCAAATATCCCAAAGCAAAACTAGATTCCAGTATCAATACTGGATCTCTCTGTTTCATGAGGCAGTTGATTGCAAGAGAGCAGAACAAGTGATTGCTTCTTGGACTGTCTGCCAGTTGACAGCTATAGTATTTTCTGTTCCTAAACTCATGACTGCCATGTTCATCACTAAACGATGTCCTCGAGTGTCATATCCAAACATTTTTTGAACTCTTTTAGGGATGGTAACTCCACCACTTCTCTGGGCAGTCTCTTAAAATGGTTTACAACCTTTTTTGTGGAAAAAATAAATCTTAGTAAATGGATTCCTAATGGTCTAGAGCTCCCTTGGTGCAACTTGAGGCCATCTCTCATCCTCTCATGCTGACACTTGTTACTTTATTGGTAAGCCAAACCACACACCAGGGAAAGGAGAGAGGAAGGAGCATGAGGCATATTCTGAAGGTGTTTTTCTCCAGTTCAGGTTTGATTTGAAATTAGTACCTATTGCAAGATGCAAGAATCACAGAATACTGTAAGAAATGTATCTTTGAAACAGGTTCCAAGGTTGTTTTATGGGAAGAGAAGTAATGCAAGTGGTATGATAGGTTCAACGCTGTGTTGTCAGTGAGTCAGGCTAATAAACGTGGTCTTCACAATCAGTTAAAAGACAGTGAAGAAGAGAAAAGATACTCCTTTCTCAGTGCTGGTAATTCCTCTATTGCCTGCAAACAGTCTGTATTCCTGCTGAAATAAACAGGGTTTGCAACAAAATTAAGTGTTATTCAGTTTAATAACAGCTCCAGGGTGAAATTGTAGTTTGTTCAGAGGTCAGAAATAGGATCTGGATTTGCACAAAGTTGATGTTGTTGGTCAGCATGATGCTTCAAAAGAATTTAATGTAAATTTTAGGATGGTGATAAAATCAAAGCTAGATGCAATTTCTTAGAAATAAGTTTATTTTTTTATGCAGTTTGTAGAGTTACATGTCTATTTTAAAGCCCTTAGTGTTTCAAAAGCCTTAGTGTACAATTCAGACTTTTTAGAAAAGATACTGCTAAAAGTATATGTATGAGAAATTTAGTATTTGAAAGAAAGAAAAATGAATTAATTTTGTCTTTGCCCTGTATGTGTAGTATAGGACTCTGTAAAACAGAGCTTTGGATATTTTGGGAGAAACTCTGCGGTCACACATTTGCATTAAATCACTACCTTCCCTCTGCTGAGCCTACCCCTAGGAAGTGTTGAAGCACACCATCTGCCAGAAATGATCACTCTTAAGTTTTCATGCTAATTAAAGCCTTAAAACAAAGTTGACATTAATTTACACTGGCTGTTTCACATTATGCAGGATGTTTGTGAGTATGTGCTGGTTTAATTTCTGTTTACTAGCTCTCTTTCCAGTAGCCATTTCATCTGCTTGTGCTTGTAAAGACAATTTTTTGTTCAAATTCCATTCTTTGTCTATACAGGCATTTAAAAAATGGAGTCACTGATAAACAGTAGGGTTGTATTGTTCGAACTGGCTTGAAATCAAAATACTTTGTGCATTTCTCTAAATAATGTATAATGCCCTGAGTGCTTTGCTTTATCACTATTCATGAGAGGTTCTGACCTACCAGCTGGTCAGAATTTGATTTTTTTTTCCCTGTTTTTGAAGCTTTAGTTTTAACTGTGCATGAGTTTGAAGCGTAGAGTTGTAACTACAGAACTATGATTTTAATCTTTTCTTCTTGGCTTCTGTTTTAATTTTCTGTTCCCAAGCCCAGTAAATTCCTGGCTGTGCTGTAAGTCCTGATTGTGATTATACTTACAACACTACTTCTGTTTTTATTGATGTGGCTACAAATTATTCATTTTTGTAGGTAGACAAGGCATAACAGCTTTTTTTTACACTGCTTAGATCTCAAGCGCGAACTGTCCATATCGAGCATTTTTTTTGACATGGTTCAAGCATGTTAAAAAAGAACATTTCAATATGGTGGGTGTGGGGAGCCATGGAAGAAAATATTTTGATTAGCTTGATTCTTTCACTAAGGAAATGGGCAGACCAGTAGCTCTTAACATCTTCCAATGCTCATTGAACCTTATTGCGAAAGATCAAAATGTGATAAATGACCTGTAATACTGAACTGTAATACTAACCTGTATTTTATAGACTGGCCTTAATTATCTGCATACAGATGCAAAGAATACACTTGTTTTCTGTGGTTCTGAAAGTATGGTGAGTGTGTGTGACTGCATATTTAGCTAGACTTCAGTCTCAGTTTGAGTACTGGTCAGCAGACTTTTTTTTCCTCTTGTTTTTCCACGTCAGCTGTTTCAGATGAAGTGCTCTCCTCTAGCATTGGACTTTGTACTGCTGTAGCAGAGAGTAGAGTAGATTAGTTTATCTGGTTGTTTAGGATGTTCTGTTCTCTTCTGAATTTCTGATCTTCAAGGCTCTGCGTGTTTGGCTGGATGATCCTCGCATACTTGTCTCACATAACTGTCCATGAAAAATAAAAATATGTTCAATTTTAACCTTGACTAATACCATTGACATTAACAGGGTAACTTCATCAGCATAAAGCTTGGCAGGCTCCCTGTTCTCTACAGGACCTTGTCCTTGGAGGGCAGTACATTTGGAAGTTGGCAAGGTGTTAGTCTTGAAGTATAAAGCTATTAATTACTGAATTCTGGGTTCCCAAAACTTTTCCTGTTCTCTTAGTGGTATTACCACAATAGATGAGGCCTGCTGAAGTCCTTGAATTGACAGTTGAATTATAAGGGAAAAGAGTTGGCAAGGCAGTACTTGGTGAGGAGAACACTATTCAGGGATTTGCTTTGTCCTGGTTAGGATTTGCAGCCTGTTTTGCTTCTCCAGATGCTGCAAACTCTGCTTTTCTTTGGATTTGGAGAATGCGGTGGATCAGGTATTTCGACAGCATTTATTTTGTTCTAACTAGTGATTTGAAAACATTATTTGTTGGATAATTTTAATTTGAATTTGTGTTACTTTTTTGTATTAATGGTGTGTGTACACTTGTATGGTTAGGTGCACTTTGAAAATTAAAATAAAAGTAATTTTTATCAAGATTTTCATATATAAAGTAAAATAAGTATTTTATATGTTTTCTGTGTGGAGTAAAGTGAGTAATACTGGGTTTTTTGGTTTAGAGAATGCTATGTAGTTCTTCAGGTATTGAAATATTTGCAAGATTAACAGGAAGAAGACCAATACCTTGATTCCCTTCTAAATTTTAGGATAAGGTGGGGAGGAATTTTTATAAACACACAAAGTTTTGAAAGTAAAAATAGTTATGGTTGTGGTGTAGTGCGTGAAACTACCTCTTAGCATGAGGGTTTTTTTGAAAAAATCCTGAACCAAACTGTTCGTGAGTATGTGGTTGAGTTTATTTAATGAGAGTAACGCACATGTATTGAATTTGGGGCTACTGAATATCTCATTGTCTTCTTCTATGGACAGGTTTTTCAAAAGGAAGAATTCCTTAGATGTTGCCAATACTTCATGCTTTTTGTCGCAGATTTTCCCATTCCTTCTCTGGATGTGTACTGTTCACGTGTGCACCTGCAGATCTCTGCTGTCTCAGAGGTGGAGCAGAGCTACCCACTACAGCTGATAGATGTTTGTGGTAGAAGGAATGCTGTGTTGGTTAAGCAGAGAATGGCTAATCTTATCTGCTTACATTCAGTATCAAATCCTCTTATCCTTTAACTCTAGGGGTTCTTTCTGTTTTGGCTTGTCTACCTTTTCTTTTTAGCCCCTCTGTCCATTGGTGGGTTCAGATTCTTCTGTTGTGAAGTTCTACTTCACCCCTTTGTTCCCGTTTGATGCTCACATCCTCTTTCTTTGCTTGGTGGACATAGACCTGCAGAACCAACGCTTCACTTCTTGATTTTTATGGGGATTTTGGAAATCTGCCATGTGCGATATTCAGAGAGGGAAATGAGGAAAACAGGACAAAATGTCTCAGAAAGAGAGACCATCTCTCCAGTATTAGAGATAAATTAAACCACAGTCCTTCAGCTTCTGAGCAGAGGAACTGAAGTGCCTTATGGGATGAACACAGTTGTATCATTGTTTGAAATTAATTGTGAGATCACAGCCTTATTGTTAATGAATGACTTGCCAGGTAAACTTGAGCTCAAAGCCCATATCAAAATTAGTGTTATTTTTCTAAAACTTCCATTTCTCCTGGCTGTTTCTTCTTTGAGCAGAGGACACTGTATGTAGTGCAAAGTTTCTTGAACTACTCCTTCCATCACACCCAGAGTTCCTTCCCTAGCTCTGCTGTTTTCTGGTCTCTTTCATAAATGTTGTGGAGTGCCCTGTTCACTTGTACCAAGCGCTATATTGCTTCCTCATCTGGCCTCCTGTTTATATGGGAGCGTTTGTTTTCCTTTCTGTCCCTTTTATGCTCTAAGTAGTAGTTAAGTGTTACATAGGGGAGTATATTCCTAATGCTTACTTGCCATAGCCAATGCAGAGAGGCATCTGATGTGACGAGCTTTTTAAATTGGGCGAAGGGAATAGGTGAAAAACCATACGTCGTGAATAAAGTGTACCTAGAATTAGATGAATTTCAGATTAATTAATGGAGACTGTGATTCTACTGAACATTTGTCAGGTTTTTTTGGAATATGCATATTCATTTTGTAAGGTTATATTGATTTTGAGCACTTAAAATGTTGTGGCACTGGATTCAGGATAACTGCACAGCAACTAAAACATGCGCTGTAAAGAGTTGTCAGCTGAAGATACAAGTCAACAGGCAGCAGCACATATATAAACAAGTCTGTAGTAACAGTGTCTGTTTTGGATAAGCAATAGCCTTGCTGCCCAACGGCTACTTTCACAGGATAGGTCTTGGGATAAAAGATCTAAGAAGGGCTTTGAAGGACAGAATTTTGGCTCTGGTAACCCTAAATGTTAAGGAAAATAGAGGAAAAAGAATGGAGGTGCCTAGTCTGAGCTTTTGTACAGGTTGTAGAGACTGGTACTGTGTGTGATGCAGAAACAGAAAACCTTTTGGAAAAGGTAGAAATAATGGTGTAGATTTTTTGGCTGCAGTAGGTAAGCTGGAGCAAGTTGGAGGGATGCAGATTGAAGTGGCGAAAGTGAATGGCTGAAACATTATCTCTGCTGGGGCATTCTGAACAAATAGGAGTAGGTTGAGGTTTCGTTTAATTCAAGGAAAAGTACATTGTATGTCTTCTTGAGTTTTAATTACTGAAGAGTCCCTGCCGTTCTTGTGTGAACTGCAGGTCATCACACAGTTAGTCATAGCAGTTTGCACTTGTTTCCACTGGTGTTTGAATGAGTCATGTCCATGGTGCTGTGCAGCTGTAGGCAGAAGGGTGGAATGCCCTTAGGAATGTAGCAGGAGTGCATGTGTGAAGCAGAAGCTGCTGGGGGATAAAATCAGTGGATCTTTTACTCTAGTTTGCAGTACAAGTCACATCAGTCTGCACTCCATATACTGAAACACACCATGTCCAGCATGCTCCAACTTGTACCTTCATACTTAAGTAGTGTGTATTTCAAAAATCTACAGAGATGGAGAGATTTCAGAGACACAAACTGAAGAAGGCATTTGATTCCATCTGGTTGCTTTACAGCAGTTCTCTCTGTGTTAGCAGCCATGCAACAGCTTGGTACATTTTCAGGGTCTCAGGTTCCCTTTGAGCCTCTATTGTCTTTACTCAGATTTGGCATTGGTACCATTGGTGTTAGAACTATTGAGAAGATAGTTCTCATGATTTCTCTTTCAATGGGGTAGAAAGGAGATGCTTTTGCAAATGTCCCCAGCAAAAGTCACTTTAAAATAAACAGACAAACATATTTTCATACATCAAATACTGACAATGTGTCCCAATGTTTTTCCCACAAGTACAGCTATGAAAATGTGAAGTAGCACAAAGCTAATTCAGGGCCACTCTGCAGTTTCCACCACTGTAAGAATATTTATATAGGAGTTGAATGATATTGAGGATTTGGGCAACTTGATGATACTGTTGTGTCTGCACTTAAATTTTTTTAAAGTTATCACAGCTAATTTATAATTGTAGCTGATTGGTCTGTGAGGATGCCAGGGGCCTGGAAAACGCAGATGCTTCATACGGCTTAGCGTGTCGAGGTCTGCAGGATTTTTTATAGCAACAATGATGAGAGGAGGTAATGTACAGTGTTAGGAAGGTGGAGGTTTTCATAGAATCAAACAGGTAAAGACTACAGGACATCTGCTTAAAGATTTTTTATTGAAGCAGTCCTGTAGAGAACTATTGGGCAAACCTCAGAGTCTGAAAAACGGATCATGTCTGAGTTACTGAGATTCTGGCTGTTCTCTGGCAGCCACTGAACTGAATAATGGATGTCGGGGTTGAACGCCAGGATTCGGCTTTTCAATTCCAGCATTGATTGTGAGTACATAAGAATCTTATCAAATATTTTAGAAGAGTGACTAGTTACCAGGATGTTAAAGTTTTCCCAGTTTTCACGTTTGGTTGCTCGTTGTCTTCAAATCCATGCAGGATTTGAAATTGGCAGTATGACAGTATTTAGTTTGTCATGCCAGAAGTATGATTCAAGTTGCTTATAGTGATTTTTTTTTTCTTCATTTTAGCCAGTGACTGTTCATGGTGACAACTTCAACGGGGCTTTTTTAAAAAATCTTTTAACTCCCCACACGTTTGACTGTCATTTAGAGGTGTTGGGAAGTAGAGAAATAGCATCTGATAACAGCTGAATTCCATCCTCTTTTCTCATCTCAGTCAGCTCTAGTTATATTCTGACGAGGTCCTCATACAATGGTAATTTCTGTTTTCTGAGAAGTTGTTTTTTCTCATCGTGGTCAGATGTATCACTGCTTGCTCATAGACAGTCAGTGCCAACCAGTATGACACCAAACTTCTCATTATTGCAACAAATGTTGCTATGGGGAGAAGAAGAGGGAAGCGAAAGAGCAACTTCATGTTTTTTGTTGTCTTGCCTTCATCTTTTTCTGGGGTTGCTGAAGCTCCACACTTGTTTGCAAGCTCTGTGTATTTTCTTGGCCGTATCAGCAAGAAACCCATACATGAAAAAAAAGCACATAAGAATCTTGATAAGAATCTTGAAACTGGGCTGAAAAGAAATTGAGAACATTTCCAAGGACTACTAGGGAGAGATTAAAGGATTGTATGTCTGCAAGATCAGCCAGCATTGAAAAAGGGGTTGTCAGATGTCAGTCTCTAGAGAGAATGTATTTCTGGCTAGGAGAAGCCTCAGAATCATGAGGGCTAAGATTGTGATGCGTTCTTCTAGTGATCAGATATTACTGGGGGGGAGTGTTTGTGCTACCACAGTTTCCACACAGACCTTGTGCGTGTGGAGGAGGGTCAACAGAGGATTTACACTACTCGGGAGAATGGCTTAATTACAAGTAGCAAGTCAGGTGCTTTTTTTCTTCTTTTTAGTTCCTATGAGCAAAAACATGCTGGAAAGGGATTTTGTTTTGTCACGAAATGAGGTGATAGCAAGAGGTGGCAGCAATACCCAAAACAGATGCAGGAGTGTGCTTGCATCCCTCTCTTAAATTCCTTTTTGTGACAGAATGGGTACGGAAAGAGCATGAAGCCAATATTGTGTGTCCTACTGCTTACTTACCTCAGCTTGAAGTCTTCTGAAAGCTTCTCTGTTCCAGGGACATCATTCTGTATTAAATATGCTTTTTATCTGAATGGAAGTAGGTCTTACCTAATTATTAGGAAACCAAAATGTGTAATAGAGCCCACAGTTTACACAGGACTGGTTGACTTATGTGCAGACTCTAATACATAAATGTTACAGGTAAGCAGGTGCAAATAAATACAGCTGTAAAGTCAAGCTTATTATGAAGACAAACATTAGCATCACTTGAAAGATAATAAAATCTGATGAAAGATAAGAATTTAGTATTATTAAAACAAACCTTCAGTTAAATCAATTCTGAGAGATGGCAGAACCCTTCATCTTTCATCTGATCTGAAAGTGTTAATTTCTTGTCTGCAGATCTTCTAATGTAAGAAGTGAGAATGTGTGTTCGTAATTTTTTATTAAGATTCTTTGAGATGGAAAATAGAAAGGAAAAAACATACCTTGTATTTTTCTTAACTTCGTGACGTTGTAGATTTCCTTCACCAGGAGCACATGGCGTAAAAAAAACATCATCATTGCTAACAGAGAGCTGAGATTCAGGAGTTAGTTTTATTTGGTTGCCTTCTAGTTATTTGGGCTAACTGCTTAATCTGGTTTTCTGCAGGTAATGTGACAGTATTGTGGTGGAATCAAATGACAGGGAAATGTAGTAGTTAATCTTTACTATTAGTTACTGCACATCAACAAGAGTTACCATTCCTTGAAAATAATTTGCACAAAGATGAAGGCTTAGATAACAAGGGAAGATGGAGAGAGAGAGGAGTAAATCTGCTTGGAGAGAGGTATCTGAGATGAATAGTGCTTCAACATAAACATCTTTCTATATAACTCATGATGAATTGCAGGGTTTTGTACATTTTGCTGTGGGACAGCTTACCAGATAAAATACTACAGTACTTGTGAAGATACTTGTTACATCATCCATTTCCCAAAGCCAAACATTCTAAAATCACTTTTGTCATGTGGATGCTGAAAGGGATGTAGGTCACTTCTTCCTCTGCTCTCTTCTGGATGTCCTGTTTTATATAACAGTAAATAAACTGTTTTGTCTTAAAGCTTTTCTGCCTCTTTCATTTTGCTTTGGCTTGATCTGTCCTAGAGATCATTTGCCTTGTAGCAGAAGGTGGGAACCGTGGAGTCTGTAGGAAGGCTGGTCTGCAGGAGTGCAGATTGTAAGCGCAGGCCATAACAAAACATGCTCGCTGACAGAGTAAGCGGGTTTGTTCTTTCACAGCGTGTTGCTCATGCAGTGCTGGTAGACTCTTTGTTCTGAAAGGTTCCACAGGCAAGTAAAGAACTAAACTGCAAAGTTTTTCAGGAGCCTTTGGTACTGGAACAACTTCCCACAGATCATTTGAATGTGAGAAGAATTCAGGCATGCTTAATGACTTTGCTGAACTGATAAAAATGGGATTTTTTTTCCCAGTTAAAATGCAAAGTGTTGAGAAGGTAAACATCTCTTCTGTTTAGAAGCTTTCTTTTTTCTCCTCTGCGCTTCACCCCTGTGTTCTCTACTATGCTTGTACATGCTTTATGCTCATACAGTTATTCTGATCAGTTAAGCTGATCCTTCTTTGGGTTTTGCATAGGAAAAAACTTCAAATGGTCCAAATTCTATTTCCATTGATTTTCCAGCTTTTTATTCTTTTAAACATCAGTTGAGAATGGAACTTGACCCTTGATAAATACTGAGATAATGTGAAACGGTAACACATGATACAGCCTGAACAGTTGAGCACCGTCATTTTATGGGGAAGGCTCAGTATTCTGATATTCTGCATTAAAAGCTGTTAGGGAACCAGACTAAAAATTGAGTATAAAATAATAACATAGTTTCAGATGATATGCAGTTACATTCCAAACAACACAGGGAATTCAGAGACTGTTTTCTGGATTGCTTAATTGCAGTGTAACCCAAATTCTACATTTCTGAAGCTGCTTATTAGGTTTCTCGTGTTACATCTTTGTAACAGCTTCCACCAAAAAAGGATCCCGTTTCTAAATTTATAGAGTATCTGTTGTCCATGTGACAAACTTGATTGCTGTAACAAGTGTCCAGTCCCTCTCTAAGTTTGCACAGTTTTTGTTGTGCCTGTTTACGTGTTTGTAGTTAAGGGCAGTACCATGTATGTCATCCCAGGTTTTGTGGAAAACATCTAGTCATGTACTGCAAGCTCTGTTAACCTGCTAGTTGTCAAATAAAAACAAATACATAAAATGCTTTGGAACATAAATAAAAGTAAAAATAAACATATCTTTTATGGAAAGAGTTGTAACAGTGTAAGGCTCTTCAGTTAGGCTTCTGTGCCCTTTGCCATCCCTCTGTATAGAAAACCTATGATGAGATGTTTTATTTTTGAATTAAGGCAATGACTTGATTATCTGTGTTTCACATAATTGTGATGCTGAAATTATGATTATTTTGAGAACTTTTTCTTTGTGTATGTAGAAAGCAAATGTAGTACTTTCCTGTTAGCAGTGGCCTTCCAGTGCTATCAGAGGCAGTAGTTTAAATGGGAAAACATAAAAGTGAAGAAATAAATTCAAAAGCCATTGGGAGAGCTCTCTTTTAAATTTATTTCAAATATTTTAGGTGGCAAGTAAGTATTTCAGCCATCTGTTGAAATTTCAAGATTGTTTTTGATTTGCTTAAAATGGTATAATTAGCTTTATTTCTCAAGTTAATTACTATTGGCTCCACTACCTGTCCTTCTAGAAGAAATCAGTGATTTATATATTTGTTAAAAATTAGATAGCATATGCTATTGAGCTCTAACACACAGGTTTTAACGAGGATTTTAATATGACCTAGTAGCATATTGCTCGTATGAATGCATCTCTTCAATGTGGGGTTATATTTGGACTTACCATTTTTTGTTTGTTTTTCTGTCTGTCCTTCTCTCCTGGTACCATCTTCTTACAGAGATCAGAGTATTCTGGATCCTACATTGGAATATGTTAAGGTAAGGTGCTGTTTCTTATCCTCAAAATATTTTATTTGGTCTATACCCAGCATGGACAGAGCATTTCAAGTCATTTGTAGGTAAATAGTGCAGCTGTCTCTCTTTTGGTACAGAGAAACTACTTATATATGTCAGACTGTTTTCTTAAAGCTTCAGTGAAATACTTGTGGGCATTGTACTTTGGGTGTAGGTTGCATTTTTATAGAGGGCTTCTTTACAGTTACATGGTGACTGTTTAAATTCTTGCTCTTCTTAGCAGATTAAAAGAAGCTGTATTTTTTGCTTATGGATTTCTGGGGAAATAAAGAAACACGTCTGAAAATATCATAAAAATGTCAAATTTAGGTTTACAGTTTTAGCACTATACCTACTAAATTGCAATTAAAAATTCACTTCTGGTCCAAAAAGTGGCTGGAAAAGTGGGTGCCACAGGAGACTCTCAGAACAGCTGCTGGATTTCTGCTCTGAACAGGTCGTTCAGTGTTGTGAAGTCCCTGGCCTAAATCCCAGCCTGAAGTTGGGATGTGGTAAAGTAGAGAAGAGAAGGTCAAAATCCTTCTCAGGAGCGCTGTGGAAGAGGGGATGCCAGGAGCAACGAAGTGGTGGACGTGTTAATTGCTGTGTTTAATTTATTGTGTATCTCACACTGTGCTGTACCGAGTATGCTGTTACAGTTTTAATAATGTGACTAAGGAGAAGGCAGAGGTATCATGTGCCAATTCATCAGTATGTGTGTCTTGTCTTGTTGCAGCAAGTTCTGTATTATAAATGTGGTTTCTGGTCTTTTCAACTTTTCTAGTAGAAGCTTGTCTTGGACTCTTGTCAGTAGCAGTGGTGCTATGCTTAGTTATTAAAACTTTGATGTTGAGGAGGAAAGCCTGGGGAAAATAGACTTATGAGGGATAATACAAGGGTTACCAATCCCTTCTCTTCCCCTTCCTTTTTCAGTTTTTCTGTCTATATCCCTACCTTTAGTGAACTCTGAGTTTGGATCCTAGTTCAGTGGTATTATGACAGGAATTCTAGACAAGAAATCTCAAACTACAATTTTGAAAAACATGCAGATACTGCTTTCTAATAAATATAACTCCCCAAAACATTTTTTGTCTGTAAAAGTCTGAGTTGCTAATAAAACTGATTCCAGAAACATCTGTGCTCTTACACAGAAATCAATTAACCATGAATAAAGGAGGTCTCTCATCAGTATTTTGTTTATCAGTTAACTCTAACTGTAAAAGTTGTGGGTGAATTCATACCAACAGGATCTTGGACTCCCTTTGTTGGCTTTCAGTTTTAGCAAGTATGTGTTCGTTCTCTTCTATAACTTACCCTATGGTAACTATTATATTAATGTTTATAAATTTTCCAGATCCTCGAATACGTTACAGTGGCAGGTGTAAACTGCCAAACACTAACCTTCTCAAGCTGAAAAAATAGATTTTTGTAGCATGTTTACACCACCACTGACATTTGCACAAGTCTCTTTGGTATATAATCTGTACATACGTAGTTTGAGCTAGCAGGTAGGCTTTGACAGATGTTGCTTAAGTGGTAAAAAAAAGGTACCTTAAAATGAAAAAGAGATGGTAATAGAAGAGGGAGAAAAGAACAAGAGCACTTTTGAGAATCATATTTTGCTGATTCAGGATGTGAAAGTTCTGAGTGGCACATTTATATTTGTAGTGCATAGGAAAATATAGTTAGTATTGTCTCTCAACAGAGAGATATTGATTTACTGACTGAAAACACATAAACTTGAGTATGAAGCATGTGTGATATGTCACTCATACATAAAAACTAACACTGGAACTAATTGTATATTGTAATTGTAAAGTCTTGATACTGATTCTTGTTTCTCTCATGTTGCTATTCAGGCTGTAAAGAGACGAGAGACTTTGGATTAATTTGCCTTGAAAGAATCTCATTATCTTGAAAGTAATACATGACACAAGTTTAAGTTGTGTTAGGGTAGTTTGGCTGCTGGCAATTCTTCCCAAGAGCTACAGGCCCGAGCAAATTGTACTGTGTCAGGGCCCTGAGGGCACTAATTGTTCTCGAGTGTCCTGGCCAGCCTCACTCGGGACCACCCGTGCCCACTGAGCGAGGGCTGCATCAGGCTGGGCCTGCAGAGCCCGGCTCAGCTGGTCAGAGCGTGCACCTGCCTTGTTTCCCAAGCGCAGTGTGGGAAGCTGGGACAGACTTTATACCTGGCCTGTCACCTCTCTTGCGTGAGGCTCTCTGGAGTGTGATAGGACCTGTTGGTGCCATCACCCTGCTCGCCTTGGCTGAGTCTGGGTGCTGTGGGACTGCACCTTGTTGCGAGCACGTTGCCCACCCTGTGCTCTCAGATCGCTGTCCCGTAGGGAGCAGCCTCACTCCGGTTGCTCCCTGACACGCTGATTGTCTTTGGCTGTTTTGAAAGATTCAAATAGGTGTCATTCTCATAACTGATCCACTTTATCAGGCTGCACAGTCATACCTACTCTCCTTCAAGACAAGCAGCTAGTTGTAAACTAGCTAGATTTAAAAAGTAATTTTACAGGAAGACCTGGGCACAGAGCTGACCCTGCAGCTTCACAGTTGCAAATCCTCGCTGTTTCTGCAGTGGTGCAAACATGCTACTGGAGCTTCTTGTGAGTCCCATAAGGAAGATAATTAATATTTGTTTAGAACGTACTCCTGCTGGGGAGTGATGAACATCTCTTCAGAACTGGACTGTGCTGTAAACAGAACGTGGAGAATTCATTTGAGCTTGAGGAGGAGTAACACAGTTCAGTGTGCTGGTTTTGGTTGTGTGCTGATTCGCAATGAGAAGAACATCATCATGTCTGTTGTGGCTGTAGTGACTACAAGCAGATAGACTGATGGTAAACTTTGAAGCTGAGTGTAGCAATTTGCTTTTCAGCAAACCTTTCCTTGCTGAAATCTATTGGCTGAAAGTAATAGAAATAAATTCTTGCATTCAGAAATACTCTGAACAGAGGAAGGGCAAAATTAATTGGTTTTTTCTTCTGTTTTATTCTGCTCAAGATACAAGACAGAAAACACTGATTATAGAATTTTTTTTTAAGAGAATGTTCTCTATAGATGAACTGTGGTTTCTAATTCTTTAAATGACATTGCTCACAAGTTGCAGTTTACTGCATCTTGAATATTGATGTATTAGTTCATTCAGTATATAAAGAGAGCTAATTATGCAAAAGCAAGTTCTAAGGGAGGAAAAAATGTACTGATTTGCTGAAGTCTGAGTATACTGAAGTGTCCATATGGCTTCAACTCTTCCTTTGTATTCACGGTGCTGCTGAAACCATGGTCACAGTTAAATGGCTCTTTCAAAAAAAACCTTTTATGGTAGAAGTGAAAACAGGCCAGACTGCTTTGAGTCAGGCTGCTACCCAAGTCATGAAAGAGATTCAGGGACACAATAGCACGTTGTACATTCTGTGAAATTTTTACAAGTTTTATGAACCGAATAATAGATCCATTGGTAGTCTCTGCAGGTTCTTCCCACACCCTGAGTCTGCATATCCACAGAACAGATTCCTGCAGCAGGGGAGAAAGAATCAAGTGCTGGCAGATTTCAGTGTGTCAGAGAACTTTTTGTGAGTCATTTTGATCAAATTCATGTGAACTAAAGATAGCTTTCTGTCCCATTCCCATTCACTATAAATACTTTAGGATCTTTTTATAGAAATCTGTGCTGTAATCATTGAAGCTATGTCAGGGAAAAAAGAAAAAAGATTTCTCTCTTCCTTTCATGAAAACCTTTCAAGCATTTCCTGTGGAAATAGTGCTTAATAATTACAGAAATATATATCAGCAGTGAGTCGATAAATACTACTGTAGCCTGAGGTTTTGGAGTTGTATTTTATTCCGTTAGTGGAAAAATTACAGAATTTATGACTGATTATCTGCTCAGCATGGTCTTGAGGGAAGTTTATATTTAGATTCAGACTTGAAAAAACTGTTGCTGGTTTAAGGAAGTTACAGCTGCAGAAGGAGTTTCTTATGATGTTCTACTGAAGGATTCTTGTTTGTCTCAGCCCCACAGCATTCATTTTTCTCCCTATTTTTACTCTTCCTTAATTTTGTTAGAAAGCAAACTGTCATAAAAATTACTCTCATTCATCATGGCTTTGGTTAGTGCAGCTGAAAATAAAATTCTGATGACATTCCAGTGTGTTGACATTATCCATATCTTTGCAAGATAGGACAATATTTTGTGGGTTTAATTCAACTTCACGGAACTTAAATCAGGTTATGAGATTTATAGATGCAGTTTGTATAGTTGATTGCACAAATTCATAATACTGTGGATGCCAGTCCAGTATAGGCATGGGTGTTTGACTCACACCATTCTACTGGCTGAAGATACTATGGTAAGAGGGTGATCAAAAGTAAAGTTTGTATGTGTGTATGTATGTTTAGGAAAGTTTAGAAAAAAATCCGTGTCAGCATGACAAGTGCCACGGTTTGGGAAACAGTTTTCCTGATGACAGTGAAATTTCCTTGCAAGCAGCCATTTTTAGACATGGAAATATATTAGAGAAATCCCCACCTCACTGGAAAACTTGCCAACTCCGGTGTATCCTTGCTCCTGCTGTGTATCACACTCCTGCAGAGGCTTGCCTGTTGAGATGCAAGTTGGGACTTGCGAGCAGAATGTTTGTTGGGTTTCTGCGTTGTCTGGCAGCATTAAGTATCAGAGCTGTGAGGAATGCCGGACACTAAGGCACCACATGATCAGGAGGTCTTCTTGAGTCTGTAGGGTGGTTTGAGGACTTCTTTTCCACACTTTTTGCAACTGCAGCAAGGGCAACAGTATCACAGAAGGTGGAATTATCAGATGGAATGTGTTTTGTTGAGGAGAAAAGGATTATGCCCATGTGGCCGACTTGGACTTTACACATCTCTGTCACTACGGATTTGTCATCCAACTCAAAGATCATCAGTGATGTCAGTAAGGCTCCAGACAGAGATATTTCTGCTTTTTTTATGTTTCTCTACTTAGGAGGAACAGAAGCTTCATAAACATCATTCCACAGCAGTTGCTTCTTGTATGTAAGCTGTGTGATTCAGACATATAAGATTCTGTTAGGGCCAATCTAATGTTAAATACATGTAATTATCGATCTCAATGAACCTTTGGTTCGATTTTGATGGGTGGTTGCTGGTTGTGCACTGCCCTCTGCTGGAAAAGAAACACTTGACTGGATATTTTTAATCAAGTCATGGTTATTCAAATCACGTTTCTTAATAATTTCTTTGTAACTCTCGTAGGAGCCTGACTGTTGGAAGTTGGTTGCTTTTTTCGCAAGAGGCACAGAATGGGGGGGAATTTTCCCCCTCCTCCCTGTCATTAAGTTACAGAAGCAGGTCCTAGAGGGAACTCGAGGTTTTTTTTTTGTCAGGGTGTTGCTGAGATTGTTAGAATAGATGTTCTGATTTGTCCAAAACTTCCGACAAAAGGGATTCCCTATAATCCCAAGATAATCTGCTCTACCTCCCAAACTAGATTAGTCTAATGATCTTTTAATTGTTGTTGTGGGAAAAATTTTCCTGAATTGTGGTATTTGCATATAGAGGTTTGGTTTTGGGAGGTTTTGGGTTTTTGTTGTTGGTTGGTTTTGGGGGGTTTTGTTGGGGTTTCTTGGTTTGTTTGGGGGGGTTGTTGTTTTGTTTTGTACATCTGTCTTCTATTCATAACCTATATGTAATTTTCTAGTGGGATAAGTTTGAGCTGTTGCAATAAGTTGGACAGAGCATCTTGTCTTTTGCTTTTAGTCCCATTCTGGTGATAGTAAAATTTCAAGTAGTAGAATTTTTGTTTCAGCCTTATACTGGGCTTGTTTGTTTCAATGTCTGCCCTTTCTCTACTTAAAAGGGGCAACTATTTCTTTAAGTATGTGTGATAATTTTTCCTAAAAGCTTTTATCAGCCTGGGAAAAAAAATACGTAAGGAATTACATATGTTGTTGAAATTCAGCAGCTCTCAAGTATTTAATTCCCCTGAAATCATGGTGAGAATCTTGTCCTGTTCATTTAGAGTTAAAGAAAACTTACCTTATTTGATACAATGCAGTTATTCATAATTAGTGGTGGAATATAACACCCAAGTTTCAGTATTTTCTCATGTTGAATTTTGTTTGGCCAACAGGCTAGTCTCTGACGATAAGGTTGAGTCAGCAGCTCTGTAATCTATTGGCTGCAAAGCGATGAATAAAATGTAAGCTGGTGTTTGCAGTAAATTATGCCGGAAGTATGATTCCACAGCTCTGCAAGACAATGCACTTCCAGTCTTCCGTCCTAGTTCAGGTTTCCCTAGATGAGTGAATCCCAAGTTAGCCTGTTCCTGTTTGGAGCTTTTTGCTCTTACCCAGCCCCCAGTTCCTGAATGGTCTGATTAGCTCTAAGATCTGGGTTTTTCTGTGGTTGGTGGGGTTTGTGGGTTCTTTTGGTTGGTTGAGGTTTTTGGTTTTTGTGGGTCAGGGGCGAAGGGAGTTAGTGTACTGTGAGAAGTAGTATTTTTCTTTGTGAATGATAATCCTGATATGAATTGAGTCAAGAGGATAGTGGCTTTCTAATTATTCTGGCCTTCATTTTAGCAGCATGTTCCCCTCTCCTGATGCTGAAATGAAATTTAGGGTATTTTGCTTATGGGAGCATCCTCTGTAATGCTGAGAGTGCTTTAGTAAATATAAAACACTGGTAATTCTTAGAACAGCAAGCTCTAAGCAGAATCCTCTCTTTGCATGTTAATGGTTAATCTTAACATGTTATCCTACCATGGGTTTGACCCAGTTAATGTCTGTATTCTACTTCTTCCGTTATTACTCATTAACTCCCAAATGATGTCTGGTCTGGCATCCTCAAAAGCCACTACATGCAGTGAGATTGCACTGAGCTTTGGGTTGAAAACTATAAAATTACTTTGCTCTAATTTCCTTGCCATCAATAGTAATTCTAGTGGCAGTAGCTACTTAGTTGACCTTTTCAATACCTTTGTTAGAGGATCAGTAACTACTCTCAGGTCTTATTTACAGATGAGAAACATAAGCTGGAAAGGTCTGAATCTGAAACATGGGATAGAAGTCCTGGGGTACAAAAAACGGGTCTTATTTTATCTCTAGTGATCTCGTGAAACTTGGATTTAAACAAATTACCTGTTTTCAACAAAATATTAATCCCAGTGGCTCTCAAATGTTGACATTTATCACGGAATGGTTTGGCTTGGCAGGGACCTCAAAAGATACGTAGTTACAGTCCCCTGCCTTGTGCAGGGGCGCCTTTCATTAGACCGGGTTTCTCAGGGCCCCATCCACCCTGGCCTTTTGATAATACACTCAAGTCAGAACGTCCATGTCCGTGCAAGCAAATGTGCGTGCATGGTGATGTGCATTTACTTTTCAAAGAAAGAGGAAAAAAAGGAGGGGTCTGTTTTTTAGTTTTCATAGTTTTGAAGATGGACTAATAGCAAAAGCTGTCAGGGACATGAAAATGTTTGTATTTAACTCCTTGCAACGCCTTACTGTTGATCTTTCAGTGTCTATAAGCTCATGAGCCACAAGGGGGAGCGAGTATATAATGTGTGGAGAGCAGATTATGATGATGGGGTTTTCTTATTAAGCGTTTTGGGTCCTCTTACTGATAAAGCCTAGGCAGGTAAAGCTCCTGATCTCGCAGAGCTGTGTTTATAGGTAATAATTAGAATAAGACTGGTACATTGCGTGTGTCTGTCTTGCCTCTTTTTGGAGACACACTGTTTAGATACAGTTTAGCCTGTGGAGAGGGCAGCAGAAGGAGCATTGGGACATTTCAGTTGGGATGTCATCTACTGATATGAGCTGTCAAAGGAGCAGGTTGGCCTGACATTTTTGTTTGTCAGACACTTACAGAAAATAAGCATCTACACAAAAAATGAAGCATAGTGTTATATTGGCTGTCTAGAATACCTAGAGGTCATTTGCCTCCATGACCTCAAATCCTTTTGTTAGTAAAATGTTGAAAGGGTGGTAAAGACTTTTGAAAAGCCAAGCTCTGATAGAGCCCAAGTGACTTGTAAGTTTTCTTTTTGAGTGCTACACATCCAAAATACACATCCTTTGTATAAAAGAAAAGTATTTTGGGGTATTCAGGAGTTTTAGATAATTAGCTGATATTTTAAAGGCATCCACTTACCCTGGTGAAGTAACAGATTTTTTTAATCTTTACATTATATTTGGAATTGGTGTAAATCTCACACAAGCAAGCATTTTACTTTGACAGGACTGGGGAGACTTTCAAAAACATAAGTCTAACGTTAACAGTTGTCTTAATGCCTTATTTTTACATGCAAGACAGCTCTGGTATGCTGGCTAGCAAAGCTAGTTAGACTAATGACAGCTAAGTCAGCAGGAAAGAGAAGGTATTAAACATAAACTGTGAACTAATTCTGAAAGAAAAGGAAATTCATGCCTTTTCATAATTCTTTTTTTTTTTCCCCAATCCAAGGACTAAATTGAAGGAAAAATTGGTGAGACATTACAAAATTATTTCATGTTTGTACGTGGGTTGGCAGACAGTAGGTGGAGCTCAAGAATATGTGTGCTAGTTTTTGGTAGGATCGATAAAATCTCCGGTGGATTCATACTAGGAAAGTGTCTAGTAGGAAAGCCAGACCTACTGCCAGATGACTTTGAAAAAATTTGATCTTTCATAACTAAAACATATAAATCTCAAATGTATTTGGATTTCTTAAAATGCAAATTAGGACCTAGTAGGAAGCTCATAAGCAGGTTGGGCATTTATTTCTTGTACCTGCCAACCTGGGTTTTTATATGAGGCAGATTTTCAAAGACATTTATTCAAGCAGCAGTGTAAACTAAATAGATGCAAATTCTGTTTTCTCACTATTCCTGTACAACTGCAGCGTATTTCTGAGACTGCCTCACGGAACCACGATAGAAAGGAGGAAGAAATTATGCTGACCTCTCCCACACCACGCCTTGCAATGCAAACACGGGTAATTACAGCTGCAGCTCTATCTGTTGATTTATGATCAGAAGCTGCACCAACAACAGCATGCAGGAAGTGAGGTTATCCAAGAGAACATGAAAGAGTCAGTTCTGTTAAGAATTGAGACGGGAATGGTAGGACATGAGCTGGGAGATGGGTCTTCATGTGCCTGTAGACATTTGAGTTAGGAACTGATGAAAGTAAGCTTTCTGACAGTGTTGTCATCCCCTTTCTTCCACTTATTCTACACTTTAACAAGTGTTCAGCTGTAAAGTTGGGCACTACCTGTGTTTGGTGGCATCTGCCCCCAGAGTTTTGTTAGAGGCGATGTGCCATATCTGAAGGACTTATTGCTAAAACTAACTGGGAGTGGGCATTGTCAAGATGTTGCTTGCATGGACAAATTATCCATTTTCCCTTGTTTCCTGACCTTTTCTTACATTAAAAAGAACAAATTAATACTTACGGCAAAAACTCTTATATATTAAATGAAAAATGTTGTAACTGAAGATTTAAGTTCCTTGATTTTCTTCAGGTTTATTTTTTTCAAATTTTATTCCTATTGTAGTTTACTACCACCCCAGAGTTGCCATTTTGTAGCCATAGGCACTCAGAGCACAGTTAGATCGTGCCCTGTGTAATGGGGACGTGTCCGTGTCCGTGTGACGTCGCTCGTTCAGCAGCAGTGCTCAGGGCTGGCTCTGGGCTCTATCTAATCAGATTTGTGCTCCTGACCCTTGTACAGTGCACCGTGCCTTCTTTCATTTACAGCTGGCTTCCTGCCTGCATTGTTTACTTCCATTTAGTGCTCTGAAATCTAAAGCATTGCATGTGTTTCACTGAATATTGTTAGGCTGATTTGAATGCTTAAATGAGCAGAGCAGTGCAAAGCAAAGTGGCAAGCCAAAAATTACCCCATCTAATTTAGTCTGAATTTATTTCTCTGTCTCTAATATGAAATCACAAATCATAATAATTCTGTATGTGAATTCTAAGCACTTCCATCAGCATGACTGGTATTTGGTTCAAAATAACATCTTGTAGCTCTGGAGACTGTTTTGATAACTTCAGACTGCTTGTGAGTTTTCCATTTTTATGGAGTGTGGTTGCTTTACTTGAGCCACTTAAAACCTTGCAGCCACTTTTTGTGATGAGAGAAAAAGAAACTGACCTCTACTAAAGAAATTATCCCTACGTTTTTTCTTGTTTGACCTGCACAATTAAAGCAGCCTAAGAAGATTCTTCCCGAGCAGATTCACACTATCCTCCTCAAACTCCTGCATATGCGATGTGCTGTGAGTGAGCTGGACACAGTTTAGGTGTGTCAAGGTAACACTGCTAAGTGTAATTTAAACTAGACCATGAAAATATCCTGAATAACTTCAGAAGCTTTGTAGTAACAGATGGGGTTAGCAGAGACTCCTTAATTTCTCTTCCTAGTGGGCTGTTAGGAACTCAGCTTAGAATATATGTTCAAGTGTCCTTGAACTCATGTGGCCATGGATTCCATGAACTTAAAAATCTTTTCTTATTAAGCTTAGTTATCAAAGTTATCAAAAATAATAGTCATCCACAGAAAATGGCCCTCCACAGAAACAGATGAGGGGATTATCAGATGTTTTAAGATTCTAGGAAGAATCTTTGAAAACAAAAAAAGAAAGCTGACCTTTCAGTGCTGGAGAACATTTGAAATGCATCAATAGATTACTTAGCAAAAGGATTGTATTTGATGTTTCTAAGGTACAAGAAACAGGTTTGTTTCTCATGTGCAGGGTCCAAGAACCCAAAGTACCAGCAAAAAATTGAAGGCCAAGAGAGTGAAAATGTGACTAAGCCACCTTTTGTTTCTCTGAGTCAATATTTTAAAATGTAAATCTTACCTATGTATGAAGCATGATTCGGAGCAGCCTGAAGGCTGTCCTCAGTCATGATAGCCATCAGTGCAGGACACACCATACTCTCACCCAGAGGTTTCTCAGATACTCTTTCAGATTCCTTCCAGTAATACTAATTTTCATACTGCTGTGTTACAGTGCCTTGTGAAGGTTGTCATTCATTCATTGAGCTATCTAGGCAGAAGTCATACTAACCGTTAATAAAAAGAAAAATCCCCTTAGCTTAATTTTTTTAAAATCTAAAATTTACTATTTAAATGAAGTATCCTTTTCCCTATCAGTTATACTTGATAAAAAGCATCAGCAGCTGCTGTATGAAATTTTACAGTATTATTTTTTAAGGTTCATTATTTCTGGCATTCTCCCAACATACGTAATTTTTGATTCTTTACTTCATTACAGACAGGAAATAAGGAACTGGCAGTTACCATTTGTATTAGACCTGCCACTCCAATCCTCCTTTTTTTGAAAAACTGGGGGGTTTGTTCTTGATGATGGATGAGAACCTTTGTTTAAATTTTAGTGTAGGTTTACACATTGATAGGTCATAGTATTCCTGTCTTTTTTTTTTCCAACCCCATAAAGAACTCTTTTATGGAACTTCTAATTCTTTTCAGAGCAGAAGTGGTCCACTTTATTTTGCACTGCTAAATCAGTTTTTTCTGCTGCCAAAATAGCTAAGTCATCTTAATAGCTCTTCTTGCCACTTACTGTAGTTTGAGTTCCTTGTCTTGATAGTTTCTGTTCATGATGTTGCAAGTGAAACCTTAGTGTGTGATACTAATACTGTCTTGCCAGCACTGTAAAGCAAAAACACCTTGATTGATGCAGTCTTCAATTTCATTTCTCTTTTTATCATCCCTCCTCCCTGCCCCTCTGGTTTTAAAATTGGATTAGGGTGTTATTATGAGAACTTTAGATTAATATTTGTTAAAAATACAGTCCTTGATGAGATGTCCTGCCACAGTGCCAGAAAATTTCAGTCAAGAAACAAGAATCACAGCTGAGGCTTTTGTGTTTGAAGTTTTGCAGAGTATCTTTTAATCTTCTCTTCTCTGGCTACCTGGTGAAGCAATCCTGTGGAGTTCCTCAAAGTGGAAAAATAACTCAAAGTAAATTAAAATACACTGCAGCACAATGCAAAGAGAAGAGGAGGGCACTTTCACATTCCTATTATATTATCTACTCATTCATTGTTTGAGTTTGTCATAAAGTACTCTACAGCAGGACTTCATCTTCAAAGTCAGTGTTTTCAGCTTCTTTTCTGGCCCATCTTACATCTTTTTTCTTGCCAGGTTTATTACTTTACAGTCCATTTAATGTTCTGTTCTTTTATTCCTACATTGTTTTCCTTTTCTCAGAAGAGTCTCTGGCATAGTATCTCCTACACATGGCCAAGTAGTCTGACTGCTTTCATGAGCATTTTGGGTTTGATGCTTGACCTGGTGGTAGATACCTGTGAACCTTAGGTGGTCAGATAGCTAAGAGGACTTTACGCATCACACTCCCATTTCCTTGTTATCAACACTGAGGTTTCCTCTTCTTTTCAGATAGGCACTCCATCCCATTTCCCTTGGAAGGCAGTGCACATTTTATGTCTTTTCTCAGTGCTGCTGCTTGGTTTGTGTACCAATTCCTGTTGCTGGATGCAGGCACTGAGGGCACTTCCCACTGTTCAGTCAGTGTGGGAAGGAAGTACTCTGTTATTAGGTGAGAGGCACCTTGCAAGTAATACCTGAGGACAGCAATAAGCATTTAATATATGTGTCCTCCTAATTATGTAATATATTTGTTGCTGATGAAAAAGACAAGTGACTGTTCATTTTAACCACTCCTTGGGATTAATTTATTCCTAATCCAAGATCTAAAATATCTGTGACTTCTGAATTTTTTTGGTACCACGCAAGTAATAATTGATTGATCTCTTCAGAGTTTCTCTTTCTTAAGTGTTACAGGCTGTCTTGTACCCCTCAATCGAGTCCATTTGGTTTTCTTTCACCAAGTCTGTTAACTAGGCTGCTACGGAGGTGATGCCTTGTCTCTTACAGTTATTATAATTACCCAAGTTGTCAGCCTTTTTTTGCCCTGGTTCTCAAGAGAGCCTTGAGGTATGTCAGACAGATTCTTTGCTGATGAGCAGTTTGCTGACTGGTCAGTAAGCTATGGACTGTGCTGTCCAAGAGACTGGAATGACAGGCATAAATAAAACTGCTGCTTTTTGTTTTGTTGTAGTGCTTACTTTTACTTTGCCCAATCAGACATGTTCATGAATTCAGTTCTTTCTTTGTCAAGCAGTTTGCACGATCCCATGGGACTATCACCAAAATAAAGCTGTCCACTGGGAGTTTTAAATGCTGAAGGTACCTTGGTTGCAGTACTGACAACGTTTGCAGGGTTTGTTTCTTGCTACTTTTTCCAAGCACTATCTGCCAGAAGCTTTCTAATTAAAAATAAACAGATTTATCATTTTCCTTGGTTACCGAAGCTCAATTCTTACAGTTGTCAAACAGTAACCAACTGCTTTCCCCTGCCCCCTTTTTTTTTTTTCTTTTATGTGTGTATAATTGATGATGCAGACAGAGATGTTGCATGATTGAACTGGAGCAACTAATTAAGCCTTTGTCAGCACAGGGGGACAGTCAGGTATTGTAACACATCGAGAAGAGAAGTTTGGCTTGTGCTGATGCCTTAAGCACGTCTCTGAGCCAGGGGATACCAAGCCAGAGGAGCTAGGGTTTCAGTGGTGAGTGAAACAGATCACATGAGGATTCTGGCACTCTCTATATGGCATGCTGGAAGGCGGGTGCCAGCCGTCACTGAATTGATGGTATCAGCTTCAGCTGTGGAAAGTGTCCCGCACTGATACGTGAGCAGCGGGGTGCAGCAGCTCTGGTAGGCAGTGGTGACACTGAGGAGCTTGCTGAACCTCAGAACGCTGCTAGTAGTGACTGTTTATCTTCAGTCTTGAGGAACCACAGAGCAGAACTGAAAATGCCAAAGGATTATAATGTTTTTCAAATGCTGATTGCAGCACTTTGCTGCTTTTATCATCGTAAATCTATTATCAGAGTCAAGGTAGGTGCTCTTTTTCACCTACAGTGTGCTAGTCAGTAATGCTTTCAGTTTTTGTTTAGAAGTGTTTGTTTTTATACCATGGTTGTGTACAGAGCGTTTCTCTTCTAAAGAACACCTTCACAATTCACTATTGTCTCAGAGAGAACCTTAAACAATTTGCGGTTTTATGAGCCTGTATTTATGTTTAGGGACTAAGTAAAAATGCCCTGGTTTGGGACTTGCTGAGGAGAATTTTAGGAAATTTTCAAGTTTTCAGAATTTAACTGATCAGACCATTTGGTTCCCTAACTTTTTTCACCTGTTTAAGGAAAACACAGACAGCTATGCTCAGGAGCACAGGTGTTTTTTAAATGCTTCAGACAATTTTGGTTTTGTCCGTATATTTTAGATATTTTTTTAATTGCAAGATGCACAAAATCATGTACTCCTAGGATGGTTTGGGTTGGAAGGAATCTTTAAAGGTCATCTAGTCCAACCCTTCTGCCATGGGCAGGGACAAAATTTACTTTGCAAAAATGCTCTGTATGCACTATAATATGCACAGGAAAAGCCTTCATAATCATTTAGAGTCACACTTACAGAAGTGTGTAAGTGACTTGGCAGTTGTAGTCATGTGGGGCATCTAACTACTTTTAGGATCTGTGGGTTACACTTAAGCTTTTAAATCTTTTTATGTAAGATTTACATGTGAATTGTTCTTTGATTAATACCGTGGAGCACTTGCAGTGAGGAAGGATATGAAGGTTGCTGTCTTCTGGCCTTGGCTTTCAAACTTTGATGGAGGCACTTTGATGGAGGCACTTAAAAGTTGGGAACAGCTTCCCCCTTCTTTCCCCTTCAGCGATTTAGGCCTGTAACTGTCCATTTCTGAAAGTGGGGTGTGGGGCTCGGTCTTTTGGGCACTGAAAAAGTGATTCTGATCAGATTGACTTCTCCTGACTGGAACAGATGTCAGTAATTACATCACGATAGAGTGCTAAAGATGCTCTATTGTGCTGTAATTGATTTTCATTCTTGTTTTAAGGCTTAATTCTTCAGTTCTAGAACTTTTTAAATGACATCGGAGTTCATTGTTGGCTGTCAGAACAGTTAGAAAACTTGTTCTTGACCATGCATATGCCCTTTGTTTAACTTGGCATGAATTTCTAGTATCTAAAATAAAGGTGATGTTGTCATGGCAACTTTCCATTTAGTCTAATCCGAATAGTCTCTAGAGAAACTGAAACATTAATAGTGTTTGCTGTGTGGAGGGTAAAAAATAAAACCTTTTATGTAGAAACAAATTACAGTTGAGATCTTTCAAAAATAAGGTTCTATTTAAAGAGATTTACAGCATTTAAAATAGATTTGAATGCATGTGTTCCAGTATGCAGATTTAGCTTTAGTTAAATCTGATGAACTGCTATTTTAAGAAGTTTGGATGGTAGGGAACTGGGGTGCATTTGCTGAACAGAAAGTGGCTGTAGGTATAGAAACTGCTGGTGGTCAAATCAAGTAAGGTCTGAACCTTGGGGCCCAATGGTATGGATTCTGTGAAATGCCAAAGGGCCTAGGGCGGTGTGAACAATGAGATGGTATGAAATGAAGTCATCAGGTTTTTAAGGTTTTTTTTAATTATCTTTAATTTTTTTTAAATCTTCAAGCAAAATCAGTTTGTGTAATTAGATTAAGTTAATTCTTGGTTTTAATAGTAATTACAAGTGTGATGAAATACCAGATTGATCCTTAAATAAACTTGCTGAAGTTCTCAACTACCCTTGAGAGATTCAGATTTTTTTTTTTCCACATTGAGATAAATTCATTATGTTATCCAATTTAATGGAAAACAGTATGTGGCCAAGCTCAGAGATGCCTTGTTGTGTCCCACCAAAGCACAGGAAGCAGTACAGCACTTGAGCACTCATATTTTGCTGCGCTTCATTTTAGTGTGTGAAACTGGAATCTCAACAGCAGATGTTTGGTTTATTTTCCCATGCATTAATAGAAAATACAGCGATCAGTTCAGATCATCTGAACTTGGATCAACTCATTCTTCAGTCATGATGTCTCAGCACCTTTTATGATCCCATTTGGTTTTTATAGCTGTTTACTAAGTCAGCTTTTACACTGAGAGAAATAAAGAGGCAAGGGGGCTCCTGTTTGTGCTTAAAAAAGAAGAAAATGAAGAGAAAATAATAAATTATGACCTGTGCCACTTCCAAGCCAAAATATTTTTCTTTAAATTTGCATTTTTTGGAAGAGAAGTAGTAAGTTAAGACTGAATCAGTGATAAACGGTGACTTAAAAAATGTAGAGGTCTAAATTAATGAAACCAACTTCGCCACAGGACAGGGTTTTTTTGGTACTAGTCAGTATGGTTGTCATGATCAGAGGGAGAAAGGCCTTGAAGTTCAAGTATTTTCATTCTTAATTCTCTGCTATGATTCACCGTCAGCTGAAGCTGCACAAAAGGGGAAAGCCACTCCAGTTATCAGGACTGCCAAGTTTTATAACTTCCAGCACATTGATGTAGCACATTGCTGGGTAATGTACTAATGCTGTGAATGTGACATGCGTAAGAAGCCTTTTATAAGCAGCTACTTATTGCAAGTGCCATCTCTTATCTTGGGTGAATTGCAAGCACTTTTTTTAGATATTAGATCTTAATTAATATTTCTTCCGTGTGCGATGATCTAAATCTGTTTCACTGGCATCCTCAGGCTTCGTATATCCAGTTTCAGCATGTATGTGGAGGCCGTTGGATTTGGTAACACGAGTTACATGTAATCACCACCCAGCATTATGGGTCTGCCTTTTCAGTGTTAGATTTGTTACTGTTGGAGAGGGGCAGATGTGAAAAGACCTACTGCTCAAAACTATGTGAAATGTTGTATAGCTCCCTGAGCTTTGATTTCCCATTGTCTTGTTGCTGAGTTTGAGTTTTGATGAGTCTTATATTATAAAATTCTATTTGATGTCCCATGGTAATTTTAGAGTTCTACTGCAGTAAAAGTTTGATTATCTTTTATCGTAAATATGTAGATACCACAGGGTCCACTGGTGCTCTGTAAGTGACTTCTGTTTGATGGGAATGGGAATAAGAATATTGTTCAGTAGGTATTTATGCATTTAACTTCTTGGTAATACTTAGGTATGTCTCAGATTAAAAGAAAAAAAAACCCAAACCCCTACATAACAGCTAACATCATTTCCATTTGGAAATTCGAATCTCTAGGGTCACTGAGTAAGGGGATTACAATTTGACTGACTCTCAACTTAGGATTTCTCAGGATCTGTATTCCAGAATGAAGCTTTCCTAGCTCTGTATGTGGCTACGTAGAAATGTAAGGATTTGTCGTAAGTGTGGTGGTGCAGTGGAAAATGTTTTTTGAATCCACTAGAATTGAGTTTTCCCATTACCTTCACTTAACATTAAACTGATCTTTGTACTAAAAGACTTTTTTTAGTTTCCTCATTCTAAACAAGTATCTTGCTTATTAGTTGTCATGGTTTGAGCCCAGCTGGCAGCTACCCATCACGCAGCCACTCACCCACCCCACCCCATCCCACCTCACGGGGGAATGGAGAGGAGAATCAAAACTAAAACTGCTAGGCTGATAAAAGAACAGTAGAATAATTGGAATTAGGTAAAATACAATAATACTAGTAAATAATAATAATGATAACAAAAAGCAAAAAAACCCAAGTGATACACAATACAGTTGTTCACCACCCGCTGACTGATGTCAGACCCTGTCCCTGAACTCCTGTCAGCCCTGCTTCCAGGTAATTCCCCATTTTATATACTGGGCATGATGCTCTGTGGTGTGGAATATCCCTTTGGCCAGTCCAGGTCACCTGTCATGGCTGTGCTCCCTCCCAGCATTTTGTGCACCTCCTCACTGGCACAGCATGAGACACAAAAAAAGTCCTTGACTTAGGATAAACATGACTGAGCAACAATCAAAACATCAGTGTGTTATCAACATTGTTCTCACACTGAATCCAAAACACTGCACTAGCTACTGAGAAGAAATTAACTCTATCACAGCTAAAACCAGAAAAAATTGGCTGCTTTTCTGTGAATGCCAGGCAAGTTTTGGTGTTCATAGTGGCAGAGTGAGAACATGCACATTATGGAGTTTATTTGATTTTAAAGAGCCATTGCAGTCATGGTGAAAGTTTTCATGATAATTTGTAATCTTTTCATCAGTAACATCAAAAGTTGTCACCAGTTACCTAAAGAAGCATGCGGAAATCTTGTGGCTTCAAAATTGCCATTCTGCTGTATAAATTCATCTCTCTGAGTAAATCACCCATTCTGTACCTCCTGTTACTTAACACAGCACTTGCTATAGTCCTGTGTGAGCTTTGTGCCCTCTGGAAAGTTAGAGAAAACTGCCCCTGTGAAGAATCTTGCACCAGCTATAGTTCAGTTTCCAAGTTAATCAGAAAATGGATTCCTGTGTTTAGAAATTCCTTTTTTCCACTTAGTTCTTTCTCAAAAAAAACAGTGCAGAAATCACTCTGTGTTTCTGTTCTGTAAGGCCTTGGCCAATGATGCTGCTTTTCTGTACAGGAGAAAATAAGACTGACAAGAATGTTTTTGAACAATACTGGAGAGTTTGGTTTTACATGTAAATGCTCAGTGCAAGTCTGTTGTGTTTGGTGGCCGGTTAGTAGAGTTACAAGTGAAATTAAATACACTGTACTCATTAAAACATGCTATAAATTCATGTAACTGTAGTTTTAAAATGCTTGTATTCATAGTGCCAGATAGGCACTAGTCTGATTAGGATCCCATGGGCACAGGATTGAAGACTAAAGGGATCTCTACAGCCAGTGAATTGTATATTTATCCAGAATTGGAACTATGAACAATGAAACGTTCATTTTCTGTATGAACAAGTTGATTCCTCTCTATAGGCTTGGAATTAGAGGAATTTCATTATTTTTCACTTTTCCAGATGTTTTTGATGTCCTGTGTCTGTGTGTCTTCTCCCTTCTTTCTTGTTTCATATCTTTGTTTTCCCTCTTGGTATTTCTGGTTCTTGTCCCAGCATCCACTTCATATTTTCTGTGGATTGGTCTTTGTATTAAATTATCCGCTTGGCTAAAAGCTATGTAAATCTCACAAAATTTAAGCTTTTCGCTAATCACATTTCTCCCATCTCCTCAATCTGACTGTGATTCTCTACAGTCAGGAAGTCGCAGTTCAGCATTCATGATGTACTTTAGCAAACATAGCAGGCCTCCAGTGTGGGAGAAAAGATGGATTTGTGAGAAACCAAATAGGTTCGGTTTAGATGGATGCAGTACATTTATTAAAACTTTAGGCAGTGTACTAGAAGTTTAGGGAAGTACAGACTTGACTTTCTTCCTCAGTCAGATCATACTTCAGCTTTCACAAAGCTGCTCTCATTTATCCATAATAATAATAATAATAATAATAATAATAATAATAATAATAATAGTAATATCCCTATCTCTTCTCTTTTTCTTTTTTCTTGAAAGCTTCAAGGCAACAGGAAATCAGGTGGTTCCAAGGCTGCCTGTCGGGCTCATTTAACTGTCACCTGGCAGAGCTGTGCAAAGCACCAGGAAGTAATGGAGATTGGATAGAAACGTGGCCCCCTTTAGTCTTGTACCCGTAACAGTCCTTGGCTGTGCTTTGCATAAGTAATACTTTGCCAGAAGGATACAAAGAGAGATGATGTGAATTTTGGCTTTATCTCAGCTGAATTGAGGGGATCTAGCATGACAGATTTGGGACCACTTCCAAACAGTGTCTAAAATTAAAAGCCTTTCCCTCAGAATTCAAATTGTTTTAGGAAAAAAAAAAAATAAGAAGAAAAAGAAAAAAAATCCCACAACCAAACAAAAAACCCAAAACAATAAACCAAACGCATCATCACTGTAGAGAGGAATTAATTAATACAGAAATAACTGTGGGACTTCTCTTTTGTTTACTACCAACCTCATACAGTAGATTATTCAGCACAATCCAATGTGATAAATTCCGTTAGGATAGTTGACACAAGAGCTCGATATAGTGAGTTTCCTTTGGAGAGTGCCAGACACTCACATTAAGCCCCTTGGATGTATAAAGAGCAGATTATTGTGAGAAATTCCCATTAAAATATATTTACAAATTTCAGAGGTACAGCACATTGTGGTACGTAGGTCAAGTCATCTTCAAATTTGCCCTAAATGAGATCATAGTTTGATGTTTTATTTCTGTAAACTTTGATATTTTCCAGTTTCTGGTATGCTAGATTAACATTTGCCTGAAAAAGAAAGTAAAATAATATGTAACATCAAGGATAGCTTGTTACGTCTTTAAGTACAGTTTGCTATTAGTTTAATGGCCCTGAAGTAGAAATCCTTTGTGAAATATAATAAACTGCCAAGGAGTTTTTTAGTTTATAGCTACTGACTGAAATTTTTTTCCCTCCTTCTAAAGTCTTGGCTCTCTAGGTTTTCCATAGTGTATGTAAGTAGGATTTAGGGGTTTTGCCAGAGGTTGATAATATTGTGTTGCTCGGTAGTTGTATATTTTTATTTTAAGGACCTGCTCACAAGAACTCAGCATGGCAGAAATATCTTAGAATAACACCAGGACTGGAAACAATGCAGCTAAAATGTGAACAAACAGTTCTGGAAAGCACATACTTACGGGGAGTTCTTTGTAGGTCAGGAAAAGTGTCTGTACTTGAAAACAGTTCTGCTGACTTGATTTGCTTTTATATTCCAGGGATATGTGACAGGGTTGTTACTATATACAGATCTCAAAGTATTTAAACTGGAAGCTTCCCTATGTTGCTTCAACCATGTTTTGTTGCAAAATACATTGAAGTCTTTAATTTTGCCCTGGATTATTTTTAAATTTCTTGTTACCGTCCACTTCACTCTCTAGTCGTAAATGTAAATTCAGCTTTCTTTCTGTCGTTGAGTAGGAGCCAACAAAGTGTCTTAGGCAAAGAAATAAAACAAGGACGTACTACTAAATGAAGGTTTGTCACTATGAAGTTACTGCAGATTTACAGCCTACCATTGCTGCCCGTTAACTTTTGGGTGCTCTTGGGAAATGAGGCTGAAGCATCTGCATCATGCTGTGTGGAATAAGCCATCTTTCTTCTGGAAGAAAGCCCACTGGCATAGCTAGTGATTGTTGTAAGCCTACCCTCTTCTTTACAGGCTAACATGCTTGCACAGGCTGTGCCTGGAGTGATTTTGGAGCCTTGCATGATGGGAAGGTCAGTGTTTGCAGAGATTCTTGCAGAGCAGGGGCCTTGGCTGTAGTGTTTAGCATGGAAAGGTATGGGCTGCTGAGATTACGGACAGTTCATCAGTCTCAATTCTCCTTCAGTAGACACAGGTTCTATAAGAAATCAGTCTCAGTGAAAAAAAACTGGCCAGGAAGACATGCTATTACTAGACTTGCTTACCTAGGCAGTTTTCCTCTTGTGTATCCTGGGATTTGTGCTATCCACTGGAGTTCTTTCACTAAGTTCTGAGTTGCATAAAGGTTGTTTAAGCATGTTTGCTTCATCTCAGGAGATGTCTGACCTCTCTGACCATCAGAGTATATTCCATGTGGTAGACCATGATGGAGAGGATTTTTAACAAGCAAATAATTATGAATGTTAAAAATTTAGTTGGTTTGGATTCCTTAAATGTTTTTCTTGCTGTGCTGTTAGATGTAGTTCAAGTGCAATATGTGTCTCATTAACTTCATTTAAGTAATGAAAAATCCATTCAACCACCAGAAGAAATTCTAGGTTTCTATGTTGTATTTTTAATAAATGTGTATCTCTAAGTGGATCATCCTGCTATTTTTAAGATAATTTATGTCAGTACTATGGATGAAATGAGTCCATTTCATCCTATATAGTTCTTTGGTAGAGATCTATAGTTCTTTTTGTTGGCTAAAAGGATAACTCTCCTAAGCAACTTCAGTTATTGCCTTTGTATCCTATAGTCTGTTCTATTTTCAATAGCTCTGCCCCCCCACTGAGATACAGTGAGATGCTTTTAGAACAATGGTAACAATTTCTGTAGTAGCTTTGGGTTCTTTAAGATCTCTATTCAGTCAAAAGCATCTTTTGAAACCTTGAATACGATTCACATTAAAGTAGTAGTTCCTCTCAGAAGATCAACAAAACACACAACTATAACTTTAAGAGTTTGTTACACCATTGCAGCTGGATGCCTTTGTTTACCCTGGAGGGGGAATTTTAAAAGTTCTCCAGCCACTTCCTTGTGCAGTCAGGGGAAAAGGTGCTCTTGAAAAGCCTCAGCTCAATTTGTGTGCTCTTCACTCTACCTTCAGCTCGTGTAGGTGCTGTAATACTTGCTGTCATTCTCTAAGACATGGCAGTGACATTTCACTGCTGGTAATTTTAGAATCATAGCCAGTCAGCTTTAAATGGGTTCCCAGCCATTTGAGTTGGGAAATACAAGTGGTAGGCGTGTGCCAGAGGTCCTTCACCTGTGCTGGTCTGATAGGTCACAAGGGTTTGGAGTGGAGGGGGAATTTTTGGCCTTCCCTGACTATGTTTTGACACTTCAGTATGCTTTTGGACTTCAGTCCTCACCAAGCCTCCTTGTACATCCAGTAATTTCACCTCTTCATGAGGGTTTATGAACGAGCCCTTTCAGTGAAGGTGGTCTTGTTTTTTTGTGGCATGGTTTCTTCCTGCACAGTCTTCTCATAAAGCTTGGAAGGAGTTGATAGAAAACCTTAATGTACAAAAGCACAAAGAATTTACTCCTTGATGGAAATGCTTGTCCATTTTGAACCAGATTTGTATGGATAAATAACACCCTATTCTGATTCACAGAAGGAAACTAGGGTGGAAAATGATTCTTTACCAGATTTTTTTATCTTCTGCCTTTCTGTGTTAGCTACTAGTGTTTGTCTAAGAGAAACCTTAGTTTTCTCTGAGAAAAGCAGAGAGAAGAGGAGAATTTATCTCAGAATTTCTCTGGCCTCCCAGCATGTTTAAATTGTCTTGGCAGCAGGATGCCTCCTCTGGCATTGTTCCACTAAAAATCTGCTGTCTGGTAATCTGTTGTAATTCAGTCTGCCTGAAATTGCAGGGAGGATCGTTGAAAGAAGTGTTAAGTGTGTGCCACCTGCTCCCACGGTTAGATGCTGTGAGTATTCACTGTGAAGAAGAAAAAGCTACAGGGAGCAGTGTTCATGGAAAGAACAGGAATTGGTGGGCAAGCCTTCCCAGTTCTTTTCTAAATAATGCATGTGTTCTTTATTTGCATCAGTGTGTCAGTTAAAGGAACCCATGAGCTTTGGCTCATATCCAGACCTAAGAAAAAAATCCATAATGCACCAGAGCAAAGTGCTGCATTTTAGTCTGTGCACCAGCTGGAGGCCCCCTCTCTCTCCTTATCCCTCTCTTTTTTTTTTTTTTAATGGTCTTTCTCTGAAGAGATGGTATATTTTGATTCTTTGATCAGTGTAGAACATGTTCTCAAGCTTTTGAAACTTTTCAGCACAACAAAGATGGGCTGGAGTCCCAGCCCTTGGAGAATGAAAGGAAGTCCAAAGTACTTCCTCTTCGGAGTGCTTATGAAAGAGAACGTGGCTACTCCAGAGAAGATCCTGCACCTCGCTGTTAGCAACACTGCATCCACAGGGACTAGTGAGCCAGAGTGGGCCAGCATGAAAGCCGTGCCCCAAGAAAAGATTAAGACAGAAATTCTCCAGAAAATCTTAAAATAGTTGTATAGTGGTGATGAAGATACCTTCAAGCAAAACTCCTGTTTTATGCTAAGGGGCAACAAGAGCTTTTGTCCTTTAGGAAGGGAACATCTTGTCTTGGATGTGCAGATTTAATGACCATTAGGAGTAAGCCCTTTAGGATTGAAATTTTACCTTGGCAAATTTAGTGCAATAGCAGTATTGAACAACTACGTGTGTCCAGATTAGCCTGTCTTGATGCATTTGGAATGTTCTTAACTAGATGGGTTCAAAGGGGGCTGCTGGGAAAGAATCTAAATTTAAAATGGAAGTTTAAACAGGAGGAAGAATATTGGAGCAGTGTTTGGGTCCAGCTCCATTTTTTTTTTGATATAGTTAGAATTCTTGTTGGAAAGAGGAAGTAAGAGAAGTGACTTTGTAGGTGTGTCATTATTAGTTTGGTGTACAGGCAGAACACTCCGCTCCGTTCCGTGCGGTGTAGAACAATCACATGTTATCTCACAGAATCCTGGGCTTTGCAAATACAATCTAGAGAGCAAAGCCAAGCCAGCCTGCTGAAAGCAGCACCTGCATTCCAGTGCAGGTCATATGATGGAAGTTATAACCCAGGTAAAATGTTAATCACTAAACTTGGCACAGTTGAAGCTTTTAATCTTTTATTGCAGTTTTCTAGGGAGAGGCAAGTTATGGACAACAGCCCGGAAAAACTGAAGAAGGAGTTAGAGGAAGAGCTGCAGCTGAGCAGTGAAGACTTGCGTAGCCATGCCTGGTACCATGGACGTATTCCTCGGCAGGTACGTGGTCTTTGCATTGCCAATTGTGCTTTGAGCTTTTACAGACAAGCAGAATTTCACTCAAGTGCTGTACGCATCTCTGATACCTGAATTAATTTAGTAGGAACATAATGCCTATTTGTGGGAGAGCTATGGTATTTATCACAGCTTGGCATAAAATGAGGCCGAGGAAGGAATCAAGGCAGACTCTGGTGGAAAATAGATATATTTCAGGATTGTTGCGCACGGAATAAATGTGGAAATGGAATTTAAGCTTTGTGTAAGAACACTATGACCATATATTGTTTAGAGAACACTGACATTATTATTTGGTTCAGTATTCTTAATGAAAGTTAAAATGTTGTTTTTCTTTCTTGTGCTTGGAACTTAGGGTAGAGGAAAAATAAAACGCAACAAAATAATTCAGTCACTTACATTTTGATCTTCACAAGCGCAGGTACAAACTCGCTGAGGCTGAGGTTGGATCGGAGCTGGCAGAGCCGCTGGAGCTCCCCCTGCGGGCCTCCCTCGGCCCCGGGGCAGGGCCGGCTCCGCTGCCACGCGCTTGGCTCTTGGCTCTTGGCTGCCTCCATCACATGGAAGGACTAACTCAGAACAGAAAAACAAGATGTCTCGGACTCTTCCTAGTCACTAGTATTCACATGCAGTGTTCACACAGAATAAAAAAGGAAAGTTTCTGTCATGTAACAATGAAAGGGCAGAATCCAGGATCTCGTGTTAATGGCTTCTAAACTTCAGTGTGACTCTGTATTCAGATGCTTTAAACTTAAAATCCTGGGTCACTGCTTTCCCTTCATGCCTTATTTTCTATTAGCAAACTAGGAGAAATACACATGCAAAAGTGGGTCAGCTTCTGGCTGCTGGCTCCTTTCAAGCAGCCCTTTCAGGTCTCTATTGTGGGATGAGCTTTTAATTTAGAATTGGAGACATCATTCTGCTACCACACTTCATGATTTGCTTTGTATTCGTGGCTTTGTGTATCTTCCCAGAGTAGCCAAATTAATTCCCGTGTTTAAGAATATTTTGTTGTAATATATTGTTTTCTGATTCTGAAAATAATTTTTTGTATAACTCTTTTTCCTCAAAGGTGGCAGAAGGCCTAGTTCAGAGAGATGGAGATTTTCTGATGAGAGATTCTCTCTCCAGTCCTGGGAACTTTGTTCTTACCTGTCAGTGGAAAAATATCCCTCAGCATTTTAAAATCAACAAAACAGTTTTAAGACTCAATGAAGCCTACTGTCGTGTTCAGTATCAGTTTGAACTGGAAAGTTTTGACACTATCCCTGGCTTAGTTAGATACTACGTTGGGAATCGCACACCAATATCAAAGCAGAGTGGAGCAATTATTTTTCAGCCTATCAACAGGACTGTGCCTCTCAGGTGTCTAGAAGAAAAATATGGTGTAACTCCAGTCCAACAAAAAGAGCCAAGCACCCCTAAAGGAAAAACAGAAACTGCAAAAAGGCTGAGTCTTGGTATATCCAGCATGCAATCCCCGGAACAGAGCATACCCAGAGGAAATCTTTTGAGGTACCTTAATTTTGCTGTCCTTATGGAAGGAAATGGAGTAAGTGTATCAGCTCCTGATGAAGGTGATGTGAATTTTCACTCTGATTTGAGATGGAAGACTGGGCATGAGTGTTTGCTGATTTTTAGCAAAGGATCAGCTAATCCACAAAGTGAGAGCAAGTGTAGACTCTGGAAGCACAACAGCAGTGCAGTGACTTGGCAAACCTTGACCATGTAAGACAAAGGATTAAAATAACATGTTACTGCTGCTCCAAAGAAGTCTGTTTTTCCATAGTTGATTCTCGAAGTAAAAACGCCAGGTGTGGGATAATGGATCCTAATCTCAGTGTCCAAATCAAATGTTCCATTAGAAAGTCTCAATGTTCAAGGAAATACCTTCATAACTGCACCTTCATGCTGCAGGGTGACGCATAGAGCCCATTTCACTGCCACTACAACTGCAGTTCATGAATGAATGAAATACCTTTTATTATCATAAGCTGCCCAGGTGGAGAGCTAATGATCCTTGTACTGGTTATGATATATTCTGGCAGTTAGATACGTATTTTAAGTGTTGCATATATTGATGTGTTTTTGTTTGCATTTTTGTTTACCACAGAAACAAAGAAAAAAGCGGTAGCCAGCCAGCTAGTTTGGATCATGTTCTGGAGAAAAGATTCCCTTTAAAGGCTCACCAGTCAGAGAGCTATCTGCTAATAGGTATGTTTTGTAATTAGAAGTTTCATGCTTAGAATCGGTGTGTGTCCAGGTGGTCTGTTACTCTTCAGACTAAAGTGAGACTGCTGAATATTCTGAGTACTGTAAATACCTTACATTTAATGGTCTCTGTAAGCTGTGTTAGTACACTGCTTGCTCTTCAAGTCACTGGAATACGAATTTTATTTACAATGCACCAGCTAGTTGAGAACCTTAGCACATAACTCAGCAGGCTTCCACACCAAAAAACTGACAGCTGTGGTTGGCATTAATGCCTTTTTTGATGGTATTACCTTTCCTCACTTGTGCTTGACAAGAACTGACTTGTTTCACTCATGTCTTTCTGACGAAAGTTTATTAAGTGGAAGTGGTGTTTCATGGAAATTCTGGTAACCACTTTTTCTCAGGGTAAACTATGCAGATGAGGTAATGTTCCTCACTAGGAGAAAAACACTGCCATGGCTTTTGTACTCAGTTCTCTACTTCTGTCTCCCTCAATCTCTCTACCTTCCATCCCTTTAGCTTTTCATTCTTTTTGCTGCTGTCTGGTTCCACGGCCACTATCATCCTAAGCAAGGGATCCCAGGATGTGACAGCACTTGGATCAAATGTTGATCGGGGCATTTTATTTCTCAGATTCTTCAAAGGTTTAAGCAGTTGTTTCCATACTAACATACTTGTGTAAAGAAGCTTGCAATAATGCATCTCTTCCCATGTGCACAAACTAGTATTGACTTCCAAGGCTGCTTATTTTGAATATGGTACTGTTAAAATTCTTCATGCCTATTGTAGGAAAAGTTCTCATGAAAAAGAGAATATTAAGCATTTGTATAGTGAGACTATATTTTGATAATAAGGGTGTGCTCCTGTTTTAACAGTGGGATGGACAGACATTTATAAAGCAAGTTTCTGTCCATCTGTAGTTGATTATTCCAACGCATGGCTGCAGATACTTTTATTTTGGTACTATAACAGCCCAAAGAGTAGTGCTGTGCATTTTGTCATAGGAACCTTTGAGCAGGTTCTGTTATCATACTGCTTAAGGGTGGTGACAGCCTGTGATTTGGAGTTTTTGTTTTATATCTGGAATCAAGCAGTAACACCCACACGATGCAACTGGCCACTTTGCTGTAGATACCAGCAAATGAACTGAGAATTGCAGCTTGGGAATGTCTGGCACAGCACTCAGTCCCATATTGGATGCCGAGGTTTGCATATGCAGCGGGTGCAGGACGAGGCAGAAATACGCAGAAATACATGGATGTGTTTCTCCAGGTCTTCAAGCTACCTCTGTTTCACAAAAAGATTAGCATTCCTGAAATTCATTCCTTCCATACCTTAATTCAGGTTCAGGCTTGACTTTGGGAAGTTTTGCTTTCATCTCAAGCTTGTCCTTCTCAGAAGTGACTCATCCTTTAGTGGTGTGGCTGGAAGTTGCTGTTTTTATAGCCTAGATCAGGTTACAAAGAAACCTCCTATTCCAAGCCATGGAGGCCATCCAGCTCTGACAGGATAGCCTATGTATGCAGCAAGGACTGGAATTATTGTCAGCATTACCACAGAATAATACTATGGTGCAGCTGTTCCATGTATTTGGGATTTTGGGAGGATCAGCAAGTGAATGGAATTTGCTGGCTAGGTCATTCCTCAAAATATACAATTTTGCCAGCAAATAATTGACATGATCTGACAATATTATCCTTAGGAAATAGCATTAGGAGATGAACCCATGCACAGGCACCAGGAATTGTATGTATTTTGGCCTTCTAAAACACTGTTTTCCCCTGCAGGTTCAAGACACCCATCTCAATTACCTGAAGCAGACGCAAACTCCTGTCCAAGCTCACCTGCATTTAGAACAGGCAGTGAACCATCTCTAAGCCCCACAGTTGTTCAGAAAGTCACCTCAGAGTCACAGCTAGGAGAAGCTCTTAGAGGATCAGACAGTCAGCTCTGTCCAAAGCCCCCACCTAAACCCAGCAAAGCACCCCTGATGAAGCCCCCAGATTCTCCTTTGGCTTCCCACGGTTCTGAAGGACACTATTGTGAACTAAACCCTGCCAGACATCCTACAGCAACAAAACAGCACTTGTGTCAGAAAAACAGCTATGTGGAACACCTGACACGAAAGGAGAGGGCAACATTCAGGAACTCTGAAACAAGCTATTTGATCCTTGATGATGATCCTGCAATGAACCCTGCAGATCCTTCAGAAGCTTCAACTCAGATGGTTGAAGAAGACAGCATCTTTTCTGCACCTGTTTTTGAGACAGTGTCTAGTTTTAAACCGAATGATTTTGAATCCAAACTACTTCCTCCTGAAAACAAGCCATTGGAAACATCCATGTTAAGAAGAGTTAAGGAGCTTTTCACCAACAATAACCCAAAGATTATTGCACAGCATATTCTTAGAATGGACTGCAAGGTAAACAAAAGAACATGCTTTTTTATTTTATATTGTGCCAGTTTAGATGTCTTAAAGAACTGATTTTAAAAAACTAATGGGTAGATTTGCAGCTAATGTAATGTTTGTATTGCTTGCAGGATTTTTTAGGGTGTTTGTTTTTTATTTGAAGAATAAGAATGTTCACAAACCCTTTGGACTAAAGGTCTCTTATCATGCTTGACTTTAGACTCAAATTCTCAGTCCCGTATGTCTTTTAAATCTCCTATCAGTTGCTGCATACCCATGATTCAGCCTTTCTCCTGTATTGGAGGAAGAGCTCTGTGCTGTAAAGCACTGAGGGAAGAACTACTCATGACAGGAAATAGCTCGTTAGGGCAAAGAGCAGGCAAACATTACCTGGTTGCCACATGGCCATTATATACAATGTTCAATTGAATTAAATTGGTTTAAACTTCTAAAACCAGCTGCTCTTCTAATCTTTATCTGAGTTTCTCTCTTACAGTTGGATAGGTGGTATGTGAAAATAGCTATCAGGACTTGTGCTCTTCACTACTGTGAGAGAACTTTGCTGCTGGAATTGCTCAGAAAGATGTAAAAAACACAAATAACTATTTTTCACATTGTAGACTTTGGTCAGCTGCTAGGGCTTGGAGATCAGGTACTGGATCAGAAAGACAGGAGAATCTCATCTCCTAATGAGATGATGACTTTGTGTTGTGAAAGAAATGTAGCTGCAGTTAAATCTGCACCACTTTGTTGGCGTGACTGAGTGCTGCAGAGCAGCTACAGGAACCAAATGGTATGGTGGGTATCTAACCCCCCCCAGGCTTTGTTGGGCTTTGGTGGTTTTAGCCCTTCTCAGAAGAGTTTGAGAAGCAAAACACGTGGCTACTTACTGGGCAACTGCATTGCAGACAGGAAGGGCAGTGGGAGTGGTGATGCTCCACAAGAAGCCCATCTGTAGCACTCTGCTGCTGCTGCTGCTGCTGCTGCCCTGACGGACCCTGTAGGTCTGAGGAGGAGGCAGTTCCCTGGAGCGGCCGAGTGTGTGAGTCCTGCCAGCTGCTGGGGCCTGCCAACAGCAAACACAGCTTTTTCTCTCCTCAGTAGCACTGCTGGCTGCTGCTAAGTGAGGCTTCATGCAGACAAGGTGACTCAGAAAAACTCAGCTCCACAACTGTTCACTCTTCTCGGAAGTGGTAGATTGAGGCTTCTTTACTATAGTTCCAAGAGTATTAATAGCATTCTCTAACATTTTAGTTCTAAAATTCACTTTTTCCTTCCTTCCTTCAACCTAATAACTAAATTATCTTTAATATATTGTTAAAGAGTATGTTGCTTGAAGGTATAGGATATGCATGCCTTAGAGAAGTAGTAAGTTTATATGTATGTATATATTATATTCAATTAGCTCATTATTAGACTCTTCATTTTAAATACTGTAAACTTTGCAGTGGAGCTAAGGAACCAGCTAGCCTGCTGGAATTAATTAAGAGTCATTGGAGGGCTTTGCAGAAACAGATTTTTGGATTTTGGAGCAGGAACAGTAACTAGCTGGGACAGGTAGAGAAGTCTATTTGATGTTCACCTCCGAGTGCTGAGCCAATGCCTGTCAGTTACTGGCAACTTGTTGCATAGACTGCACTGATAAGAACTGCATGATGCAATGAGATTGGCCTGTGAATTGGGCCAGAATTAATGCTTTGTACTGAGATCCCAGGCTAAGGTTCATATGTCTTCTGTGTGTCATCAGTGGTTCAGTTTGCTGTTTAAATAATGACATTTCTAATAAAAGAATCACCCATATGGTAAGTGATGAGATATTTGCCAGTTGCATACCTGTGATGGAATAGCAGTCAGTGTCTCCCGGGGCTTCGTATCATTCCTGCATCTCTAGAAGTGAAACAGGTTTTTCTACAGTGCTGCTTGTACTGGTGAGGCTTGTTGTGCAGCCCAGATTGCTTCCATCATTTCAAAACCAAAAAAGCCTGCTGATGGGTGTATCAGAAAATTACAGCCTGATTGGTTTGTAAATGTGTCAACATACAGGCCTTAAACCAGCAGATAATCTTACACCATCATATTAATGTGGTTTTGCTTATTATTAGCAATTATAATTGTTATTGAGATAACCAGTAGCTAATACAATCTGTTTAAAAAGCAAAGACAAATTGGTGAGGGTGTCAGCTTTCACACACTGACTTCATTAGGCACTCAGCATTGTGTCCTCCTTAGTCCTTTTGCTAATTCATCGTTACGAACCTTTATGAACCTAATTCATCTTTAGGACCCTGTGGTGTAACCAAAAACGTTCTGAGCAGTAGTTTTTTAGAAAGGAAAAAGGCAAAGCCTGTATGTCCTTATGGCAAAGAGCAGTGCCTCTCTGACAAGGATCAGGCTGAGAGAGCACTACATTTCCTGGAACTTGCATAGTAATCCCTTTCTGGAAGCGGAGGATGGAGTTTGATAAAACATTTTGGTCATGCCTCTTCTGTTCTCTGATGGCTATATCATGTAAAAAAATATTTCCTTGGCTTTTTTGCATAAGGCACTGAACATGCATAGGTTAAAGTTTTTCTTTGATGCCTGTATTCAAATGTTGCATGCTGTGCACTTAGCTCTGTATGCCATACACTTACCTGGAGGACTTCTATGTGGCTAGGATTTGGGGTTTTTTTGAAGAATGTTAGTTTCAGAATTCATGCAGAGTTTTTTTGCATTTGACAGGTGGCAAGGATAGTAGAAGTTTCTGAAGAGATGAAGAGGAATATGGGAGGGAACTCTGGTCTTGAACTGATCACCTTGCCTTACGGACATCAGCTGCGCCTTGACCTAATTGAGAGGTAAATGTTCCTGTTCCTCATTTCCAGGGCAGATGGCCAGAAGCTCGGAGCATGGCTGCAATGTCCTCACTTCCTCCAGGAATGCTCTCCTGCATGTTTCCTGAATTCACGTGTACAGATTATCTACTGAGATGGCGTGTAAATTCATTTTGCATAGGAAGAGATTCCTTAAGGTCGTAAGGCAACTGTCACCTGTAGTACAGGGAGAGGGGAAAGGTGTTCCAAGCAGGGACCTTGGAACAGCTGAAGGCCATCAGCTCTCCTTTACAAGCTCAAGTAAACAAATTCAGGGGACCTATAACCTATCTGAGCATGTGTGTGTGGAGGAGACTGAAAGGTAGTATCTTTCTGCACGTGGCAGGAGGCTAGAGGATCTAAAGAAGTAAAAAATGATCAGCAAAGCTTTCTGAAAAACCTCTGCACAAGTTAAGGGGGAACACTTAGGGTGTCCTGATCTACACTTTCTGCTTCATATTTCAGTAGTTTGATTGCTGAGATATTGGGGGGAGGTGGGGGGGGTCACAGGATTTGAATGTGGAGGACAGAGGGAATTGGGGCAATTTTCCCAAAAGTGTTCATTCATGCATTGCTTTAGCAGAATTTTGTATAGTTAGTAATATCTCAGGAGAATTTGTTAAAATATTAATTTAAAGTATGTATATATATTCCATATGCCATTATTGTTTTTAGTGTAAGTTTGCTGGGCACACCAAGATAGAAATACACCTTTGAACTGATCTTCTTTGAATACATGTAAATTTAATAATTTGTAATCAGTTGCATAAATTGTTTCACTTACAGGCACAGTACCATGGCAATAGGAATAGCTGTTGATATCTTGGGTTGCACAGGAAATGTAGAAGATAGAGCAGCAACATTAAACAGGATCATCCAAGTTGCTGTGGAGTTGAAGGAGTCACTAGGGGATTTATATGGATTTTCTGCCATTATGAAAGCACTGGAAATGCCACAGGTAAAAATCTATTTCTCTTTATGTTCCAAAATGTGGAGTTGTTTGATGGCTTATTTAATTTGATTTGAGCAATTTCATCAAGACTAGAGAGAACATCAGAACAGAGTCTTCATGACTATTCTACGACTGTGTGACTAGGAGTGTACTTTTCCTGCGGATTGCTGTGAAGTCAATAATGGGTATTCTCTATTTTGCATTAACAGGTCAGTAGATTAGAACAAACCTGGACTGCTCTAAGACACTGTTATACCCAGACTGCCATCATGTATGAAAAACAGCTGAAACCATCTTGCAAAGCTTTGCATGAAGGACAAGATGAGTGGACTAGTGAGTATGAGTGACACTGGTTTTTATTTAGCATTTTAACCCTCCCCCTACTGATTTCCTGTGTGGGGAGATGAGCCAGCTGCTCTTTCCATAGCTGTACATTGTGTGTTAAAATGGTGATGTAAACTTGTATAATGCCGTATGATTACAAATAGAAGCAAACAGTCTGCCAGCCAAACATCACTAAGTGTTGTGTGCCTGTATCCCTACGGAATGTAACATTCTTCCCACATCCATACTTCCTCTGTGTCAAGCAGAAACTGACACATTGCATCATCTTGCTACAAAAACAGGGGAAAAAAAATCTCTCTCCTCACAGGGGAATTAATTCTGGCAGATTTTGCTTCTTACTTGCTTTGTCTATTAGATCAGAGGATGAATCCTTAAATAAAAAGAATGGGTTAGGTAATTCCTCTGGTCACATAAGGTGCCGCTGTGCCAGATTCCTTGCAGCTCTAGTTTCTAAAGGGATGCAAGGCAGAGAAAATATTTTCAGAACATTTCTCCAAAAGAACAGGTAGACAGTGAAAACTTTTTAGCCTCATGGATATTTTTATTTGAATGACCAGTTTTGAAAATGTTTAAAATCTCTGTGTTTAAAAAAATGTGTTTAAAATCTCTGTGCCACTGTCTCGTAATTCAGCAGAGCTTTGTGCTGTAGCAAATGCAGCTTTCCAACACCAGTTTGTGTTGGTCTTCTTCCTCAGCCAGTTCACTGGAAAGTGGTAGGACAGGTATATTTGAGGTAAGGTTTTTGAACACTATTTGTCTTCCATTTGAAAGATGGAACACAAACAGTAGTTTCCAACTTAAAAAAAGAACACTGCAGTTACAGTACCTTCTTCAATTAACAGTAATGTCTGATGATATGATATGAGAGACATGATTGTTACTCTATTCCAGAAACCATCAGTGCTCCACAGAACAACATAACGGTGCCACTGCTGATGCCTCTCGTTACCTTGATGGAGCGCCAAGCTGTTGTTTTTGAAGGCACGGAGCTGTGGGAAAGCAGTGACCAGAGTGGTGAAATAATGCTCAGGCACCTGGGCACAGCTCGCCTCATCGCCCAGCACGCGCAGACGTTTCGCCTGACGGCAGAGCGGCTGCTGCAAGGTAGGAGAGACTGCAACACCAGCTGGGGCTGTGGGCCTGCCAAGTGCCCCTGGCAGTCAGGGAGAGAAACTCTTCTCCTCTTTGGCTGGAGCTGAGATAGTAGCAAATGTCCCGCAGGAAACTCCGTCTGAGGACAACATGAATATTGTTTAAAAGCAGACAGTAAATTACTCATCACTACAGCTCTCCAGCAAGCATTTTTGCTAAACACAGTCGAAGTTCTCATGACTCAATATGCTGACCCTTCTGGCAACTGAACAGAAGTACAGTAAAGACTGAGGATAACTTCCCGTCTTCTGTACAATCTAAAATTCCTACTCTGATTATTACAACTAAAATACCACCCTAAGATTCTTTACAACAGTGCAAGTTGCAGCACTGACATTGTGACCACTTACAGCCAGAAAGCAGCAACATGTTAATAATATGACTTCATTTTTCAAACTTGCAGTGGAAAAGTTAAGGGAGTGGGGAGAAATACAGTAATTTCTGCAGGCAGCATGTATACATCAGTAATTATATTTAAGGGCTGACTGTAATGACAATTCTAGACCATTAGAACTGAGCAAAGGCTAGCCTGTCCCAGTGTCCTTAGAACCATCGGTGTTACTAGAATGTCAAAGCTGGAAAGGATTTTCACTGTTCTACTACCTTGTTAAAATCATTGTGCAAACAGAACCCAGCACACTAGAGCTTATATGGGGAGAAGACAGTTTAAAAGCCATTTCTGCAGAATAAAAAAATTTTCCTGGTGGTGATACTGTGGGATTCTTTTTATTTACTAGGGTTCCAGCCAGATGAAGAGCTGAGTGAAATCTTCAAGACAGAATTTCAAATGAGATTGCTCTGGGGCAGCAAAGGAGCACAAGTTAATCAAAGTGAAAGATATGAGAAATTCAGCCGGATCTTAACTGCACTTTCCCGAAAACTGGAACCTCCTACAGTGAAGCTGGTGGAACAATTAAGTATATAAGACTCTGGAAACACTATTTAAGTGATATACTTGAAATAACCTTAGCATTCTTCTGGCAATTTGATACTGCACAAACTTCTTGCATTTCACAAGATGTTTAGAACTTTTAACTGCACAATGCACACTTGTTTTAAAACTACTGATTTCTAAACAAATTATTTATTTACTGTGTCACCAAGTCATTCACTGATCCCTTTAAACAGTTAGGTAATCCCTTTATTTCCCCAGAGTTGCAATGTTTTAATGATGCCGAGGAGTAAGGGCTTTGGCATCTTAATATTAAGATGAAGCAAATAGTGTAAATAAAATGATAGATTAATTATCTGACATGGCAGAAAATTTGTTGTATAATATTCCTTTAATGAATATAAAAAACACTGTAAGAATTGTGAAGTGTATCTTTATGCAAAATAATTTGCATCTTTACAGATCACAGAAACACTGCAAGTTACAGAAATGATCCTTTGTCTGTAACCAGAAAGCTCTACCATCATTGTGCCTATGAAACTACAAAAGTAGTGTGTGTATGTGTTGGGACAACTTCCCCTTTTTTTTGAGACAGCATCTGTAGTACTTCAGCTTTTGCTGGAGCCTGCACAAGAGCTATGCTGCCAGGAATGAATGATGAAATGGCAAGAACAAACAATCCAGATAATTAAAATGCTTTCAGACATGAGTAAACGTGGGTGTATGTATTAAACTTGCTTCATTTACTGAGGTGAATCACTTTGGTAAGTACTTTTTCTTTTTCCTTGGATAAAGGCAAAGCATAAGGTGTTGCCACTTTTTATAGGAAATCAGCATGCATGCAAGTCTTAGCAGCAAATCGCACTTTGTCACATACAGAGTTGGTGGATAAGGGTTATGCTCAGAAGTTGTACAAATATTCAAGAACTGCACGCAGAGCAGCATGTGCTTATTGTCAGCCTATTTCTGGAGTGAGATGTTACTTAGAGCACTGAAAGTATTGGAGTAGGATGACAACAGAACCCACATCAGCATCTACAATCACAGCAGAGGTTTCTACCACCAGAACAAGAGTTTACAGACCTCATCTGACAGTCTGCCTGTCAATCTTAACAGAAGACAAATGGGGAAGCTAATGACTTAGACCATGAAAAGATTTTTTTATTCCATGAAAATATTCTCAACAGAGAACACTATTTTTAAACAAAGCATTTAACATTTAGGAAATCAACATGTGCACAAAAAAGGATTAAAAAATTACTGGAAAATGTCTGATTCTTTAAGACAACTCACATTCAGAATTTTAGAATAAGTGATTTATAAGCTGTGCAAGTACAAATGCTTTTTCCTATGTTTAATAACCCTCATACAAGTTGCACTATCCCTCTTGAAAGCAACCTGCCTCCAAAGGAAGCAAATCCTGGTTTTAGAAAAACAAACAGCAGTGTGAAAAGAACATTTACCAGGAGGTGTTATTATTGACCTGCAAGGCTGTTAGCCAGGCAGACCACAGGCCCTTAACCAGAAAATACACAGATCACATTTCTTCCTCTTCACAGAATTACAGAATCACAAAATATTCTGGGTTGGAAGGGTCCCACAAGGATCATTGAGTTTTCTCCAAAATAAAAAAGCACTGGATTTTAAAAAACGAAAAGAAAAAAGAAAAAACCAACCCCAGTCCCAACAAACCCCCCCCAAAAACCCCAAACCCAAAAAACTACCTACGTAGTTTTGTCAGTATTGAGTAATGTCACATTATTATATAAATAACCCTGTATACAAGCTCCAAAAATCTAAACTTTAGAGTTTAATAGGCCCCATAGTACACTAGGTCAAGCTGTGTAATAGTGGTATACATAACAAAAGGAATAAACCTCTACACAAGTCACTCAAATTCAGTTTTACTGGTAGTACAGTTCCTAATAACACTGAAATGAAAAAGAATCCAGCACTGCTGCATCCACATATTGCTTCAGACCCCAGAAGAACAGGATGTTTTAATTATTATTCCATAATACACTGCCAAACAGCAGGTGGCTGGGTTGACAAGCTTGTGTTGATGTAAGTATCCCTCCCCTCAACATCTCTAGTCTAACTCTTATTACCCTAATCAATCAGATATGATGTCTTTATTAATAGAACCACAAATGGGAGGCAAGACAACATAAGCAATAGGGGCACTGCAGACAACTATATTTACACGTATAAACATATCCAAATTTCAATTGTTTACAAGTAAAAGTGCACAAAGATCATTACGAAGTATCACTCAAATGTCACCTGGTCCATACAATGAAGCATCACCTGGAAATGGACTAGCACTGCAGTAATTGAAATTGGAACTTCATAGTGAAAAACTAAAAGACAGTTTCCATAAAAATCTTCTAAAAAAATACTAAAGTCAAATGAAGAGATACACGTTTCAATGTATAAAATTCATGGATGCACCATGTATCCAGTAAAGTAGAGCTCTAGAAAACACCTACCGTGGCTACCTCAGCAGCTGCAGCACTGAAAAGAGCTGAGACACAAAGCCCTTTGTGGGATACTGTAAGTGGTCGTGTTGGCAAACAACAGATTTAGGCACTCTAGTTTAAGGCAGCAGTTGAATGGCAAGTGGTTGACTTCAGAAAACAGTCATTAGCTTGCAGTGGTGAATCCTCTGGTTGTGCTCCAGGCTGTCAGTGCTCACAGCAGGTTACTGAAGGGCTGAAGATGGACCACAGTTCTAGGGGTTTCTCTTGATTGCATTGTAGGCTAGAGCTGAGATGCATTATTTCCCCAAATTAACAAAATACCTTACGGTCTCTTATCAGTTATGCCAAACATCTGGAATGTAATGATGGTTGCAGTGGTATTGTTATAGCAGCATACATGGATACTGGGATGAAACTCTAGTGCTGAAGATATTTAAAGAAAATGATTTGTTACAAAATAAGACGAGCAGTGATGGCAAAGTGTTACACAGACCATGCCTGACTGTCCTAGGCATGCAGGAGGAGGTTAACGGCGAGCATGGAGGTGGCACAGGCAGACTGATAACTGACACAGGGTTCTAAATGACCGCCAATAAAAGTGAGTTGGAAAAGAGCGTAATTGAGAAAATCAAAATGTAGCACAAGCTAAAATATAGTTTGTGCGCCTGGGACAACCTAGGACAATGAAAATAAAGCAATTTTAGGAGCAGTAGCCTTTTTACTCTGGTAATGGAACTCTATTTTCCTGCACAAATTGAAGATTTTGTAATACATCCTTACCTATATATGGAGATGCTAAGATGTTAGTGACTACTAAATGTATGTCTGCATGCATTCATGCAACTAGCTTTTCCCTTGGGCCTCCCAGTCTAGTACCCCTTCCCTCCCCACCCCCACCCCCCCAGCAGCTGCATGTAACCTCCTTCAAGATCTCGCCCATTTTCTCAGAAACCCGCTTCAGGAACCTGCAGTCCAAGAGGAAAAAGAAAAGAACAAAGTTACTGAAGGCCTTTAGAAGACAGAGAAGCGTGCTCAGTTCTAACAGGCCATTCTCAGTGGCTATACATTAGCCTTGTACTTAATTCCACAAACTCTCATTAGAAATACGAAATCAGATTTTGTTTTTCCCAGTAATCAAGTTGTGCAATGCAGCTTCCAATCCTCAGTGATTTAACAATGAGGAGAATTACTGTACATTTAAGACATTTTCTTCAGACTAAACACAATACAGTTCAAAGACTTAGTTTACAGGCACAGATTAAAAATATAAAATCATTCCCTTATCAGGAGCAGAGAGTTTTCAGTAAGACATCAAGCATTACATGTGATCTCTTTTTGTTTGTTCAAGGTATCTAGAGTTAAAACAATGACGTCGTGTCTAATACAGAACATTCTACAAGTACTGAAAAGGAAGGAGATAGGCAGGTCAGTGGACTTTCTGTCCTTCTTAATCATAATGTTTTTTCCTGAGTATTTTTGTTGAACTTTCAGAATCAGAAAACATTTTCCTGTTTAAGAAGTGAAAGCTGCCAAGTACTTGGTACGGAAGGAAATTAGTAATTTTCAGTAACTGAGTTCAGTTAGTTATTAGAGGAAAAAGATCTCTGTTTTAAGAATATAGTTTAAGTCATAGAAGTGGGAACAGTAAATCTTAGAGATCTTTAAAACTTAAGTATTTTTTCAGTTCTCTATAAAAACTAAATATTCCACAGAACAGGCAGGAATCCTGGTCTTTTTCAGTTCAGTGGCGGAATTGGATTTAGTGCTTTGTAAAGCAGGAAAGCAGAAGACATTGGTCAAAATTACAGACCAGTGTAAGATGCATAATTTAATGTGGTCATCTCTGAAAAGAACTACAGCTAATTCCCCATGCAAACAACAGACCATTGCTGACTTCTGATTCTGTAATTCTTTCCATGAGCCTGCGTAACTTACAATTTTTCCACTATTTTCCCCAGGGAATGTACAACTGAGAGCTGCCAGTTTACTGTTAGATATAGGTTACTGCACCTTTGCTGTTTTTCTCTAGCGTTACATCTATATATGATGTTGGCACATAGCCTTCCTCTCCATTATGTCTTCGAGCTCTTGTCCACCCATCTCCTTTGTCCTCCTCAATAATGTACAAAATTTCCCCTTCTTTCATTGCTAGAGTGCCTTCATTATGACCTGGGAAAAACAAGATGCAAAGAAGTCTCACTGTTCAGACAGAATTTTAAGTCATCTTTTTCCCAAGGCATAGTTTCCAAGTTATATATAAACAGGAAGAACGAAAAATCTGTGCAAGAGAACATATGGCCAAACAGACTTACAGAAAAAAAAAAAAAACTAGTCCCAATTTGTAAAGCTGAATATTTTCCAAGAGCTGTGCTAATATTTATCTTAAAACAGCACAAGTACTGCTCATGAATTAAAGTAATTTATAAAGTATCTTCACTGATCTTTTAAGCAATTAGTTACTCATACAGGTAATTTGCTTTAAATCATTTTACCCGTCTTCTTTATAACAAATCATCCACGCGTTACAGTCAGAGGATCTCAGTGCACGTTGTTAACCTTACCATCAAATGGATATATTGCCTTGCAGTGTCCTATAGCTGGTAATGGATCATCATCTTCAAACTCATCATCAAACTCATTGGGATGAGCGTGTTGCTGCGGTGGGCCACGAACTTCCTGGTTGGCATCGTCCGTGTAGCTCCCTTCGGGGCTGTAATGCAATGACTGGAGCATGAGGACTCTGAGGAGTTCTTGGCTCTAAAACTCGCAACATCCATGCATCACAGAAAGGGCAGGTCATGGATATTGTTTTGGAATGCCTGTTAGCAGTTTTCATATTACTGTTGGAGGTGATTCTCTGAAAAAAACTAATCTAGCAAAAGCTTAGACTGAATTCTGCGACAAAAACAAACATAAATTTGACATACCTGTCTCCACAGAACATGGAAAACCAGTGAGCTTTATGCAATGGAATAAGACAGATTTAAAAGGCACTGCTATTTAATGAGCAGGTGTTTCAATTAGACTGTTTCTATAGGCTACCAGAACAGCATGAAGTGACCTCTAGAAGTCAGAACCAGTTAAGATTTTCCTTTAGAAGGACATACACTTTGGGAGGATAAGTAACACCCATCACTCCCGTTAATCATCAGAGAGCTGCACAGACTCTAGCATGGGATCTGAAAGCAGTAGAGACAGAATAGTGACCTCTCTCGGCCCTGGGTGACAAGGTGGTTGATGTCGCTGCTGTGCCGCCGGTCACTTCTGGCTGCTACTTTACCTTCGACTTCAGAGAGCCAGGCCTTGGGGGAAAAAGGCAAATATTGGTGTCAAAGAAAAACCGATTCTAAACCAGCACGTTTAACAAATGCATTTAACTGCAGACAGTTCACAGCCACACACAGAGACTGCGGTCAGATGTCAAGTCTCATAATTACTTCACACAAAGCACAAGCCTATGCTTTAGGCTTAGCCTACACTCCATAATAGTGTAAGGAAAGAAAATCTTTAATTACATGTGAATTTCAGAATAAGTGGATAATAATATCTTCTTCTGAACAGTTTACATCTTCAGTAATGTACATCTTTATTCTAGCTAGATGAACATACTTGAAAATACAGCACCCCACAAAAAATTGATCAGGAGCACTTTCTTAAATCAAGTAGTTTTTCTGGGTGCTATATTTAGAATCTGTAAGGCAAAGTACAATTGTACCAGCCATTTACATTTTCCAAGGAACTGTTATAGAATCTAACCTCATTCTTGTGTATTTCCATCCGAAGACGGTCCATGTTGCTCATAGTCTCAGTTAATTTTGGTTGCAAACTGCTTGGATCACCCATCTGGGGATTTTTTTCATAAACATCCTTCATCTTGATGAGGGCATCTCTAACAACACACAAATCATGACAGTAATTAATACACCAGTATTGATTCATTAAAGCTAAAATAATGTGTATGAGATCCTGAACTGTGATTAGACACCAAGCACAGCAATAAGGAACTACTGGTCTTCACACCATGCCCAAATCCTTCTCCCATTCTGTCACCTTAGCACTCTGCCTTCCTTTCTTGTGTTGTGCACGGGCACACAAGGACTCCAACTGTTGCCTCTTATCTATCCAGTCTCACTACTGTTTCCCATACTGTTTGTTATATACAATTCCCTAAGTATTAGTCATGTTCTGTTCTTAAAGCACGAAGTTGCAGCTGTCTTGCTCAACAGACCCACACATTTTTTAATGCATGATTTTAGAGCCAATGTTCCCTATGCAGTATTAGAATCAAAATCAGTATTGCAGTAAAGCAGAAGGAAGCAATATTAACAGAACCTACATACGACAAACTCTGAACTTAAAAATGCTTTTTAACAGCCTGGCCTGGTGTATTGCCTCCTAGCTTTTGAGCACCGTTGGCTTAGGTAGACATGAAAAAAACCAGAGAGAGAACCGTGACAGAACCCCCCAAAAAGTGCACTCACTTTTGGTCTGTTTCCTTCTGTAGTTCTCTGTTAAGTTCATCAATTCTCTGCTGCAGTTTCTTGCGTCTTTGTTCTGGAGGGAGATGGCTGAAGTCTTCTAGTGCAGGGCCCTGCAAGCAGAAATACTGTGGAACAAGCTGCATGCACAGAGGTCTGGGCAGCTGAGCTGACATACCCACACATGGACAGTGTTCACTGGAAGCAGATGGACCTTCTTAAAAACTCTACTTGACAGACAGCTCTACAAAAGACCGCACAGAATAAATGCATGTTCCTGCTGCCAGTGTAGTCACTGAGTCAAGGGGCTTTCTGCCTTCTCTAGCAGCTGGCTCACAGAGGTAACTCAGAATTTCTAGACTTTATTTTTCTGAAGTCATGTACCTCCTCTTATATCCACTGCACTTACAGAAGATTTAGAAAGGACAGAATAATTTGAGTTATAACAAAAATCTAAGATGTGTATATAATAATTTTATATATATATAT